>PVJD01004897.1:0-126339 GCA_004026545.1 Mormoops blainvillei
CCGCCCAACCCATCCAGCCTGGGGTTCATCATTTGTAAACTGCGCTACAGGGACCTTACATCATACTTTGGTTTTATTTTGTACTTTAGAGAGACGCAGTGGCAGGCGAGTCTCAATATTTAGTCAGTGACAGAGGTCATTTCTCTCGTGTACCGCGCATCCCTCGCCACAGTGCTTATCAATAGCAGGAGTAAATATTTGTTGACGGTCTCCTTGTTCAAATGAGGGTGTTTATGTCTCCATGGAAAGGGGGGCACCCAAGGGTTGGTTCACGGACACGTGGAACTCTTTATGAACTCAGGTTCTTAGGGATTAAAAGTTGTGCACTTTAATCCAAAAACTCCCCGCAAGCAGCTATGCATGTGGCTAAAGAAAGCACAAATGTTTACACCGTTTTTAAATAATAGGGCCCCCTAACGAGTCGACTGGGAGCTCACCAGAAAGGTCAAGTTCCTGACCAGTCCTCAGTCCTGCCGAGTTTTGTGGATGTCCCTAGCAGTCCGGAATCATTGAAGGGTTGGCTGCAGCAGCTTGAAGATTGGACAATGAGCATCTTCTGGCGCTTGTATGACTTCTGAAGCCAACCTAGATCCTGCTATAGCTGATTCCATGGATCCTTGGGCATGGAAACTGTTCATGCATGAAAAAGTTTTCTTGAAAATAAGCAATACCTGCGGACAAGGCATCATGAGGCTCATGAAACGGATACAATTCCGTTCTCGCCACTAAGGAAGTGTTATTCTACCTGGGGACATAAACCGCGTTTATAAATTGTTATGAAATAATGAACAGTATGCTAAGTGGCAACATACAATAAAGGTAAAAATGAGGGCCCTCGATGGTTGGCAGGAGGAAGGACCTTCCTCTTGGTTACAGCCAGAGGTGGGCACCCTCCGGGACAGCGGGAGATGAAAGGCGAGGGTTATTGGTGAAGGAACCCTCTGCAACCCTCCACACTTCTTTTGAGGCCCGTGACAAGGTTGTCACCTTAAAGCTGTCTTCTCGGAAGCCAGACTCCAAACCTGGAATGAGCTTTGCTAGCACTGGATTTAACCCTATGAGACTGGCGTAGCCAAATGCACGGACAGCTCTACTCGAAGTCTGATATGTGTTACCAATGAGAAAAAGGCATTCAGTTTTACATAGAGACCAAAATCTTTACTTGGTCGTTGGGGCTTGTACCTTTCTAAATTTGGCCACCAGCTGCTTTGATGTCTTTTCCCTTCTCTGAACAGGAGAATGTAGGCAGGAACATCAATTTGATATTTTGTATATTTTGTAAACCCATCAAACTGAAACAGTATTTGAGTAGAGGTGAAATTTGATTACGACGAACAAGAAACCGCCTATACTTTCTTGTGGTCCTGAACCTGGGACGGTATGAGATCCCACTAGAAAACAAAGCGAACAAACAGAAGCGAGAGCTTTGTAGCAAAGCGCAAAACCCCAACCTGCCCGGGTTAGATCTGGGCTCTGCCACTTTTTGTTTTCCCCGGCAAGTGTTTCCTGCCTCAGGTACCTCATCCATAAAACAGAGAGGAGAGCACTGCACAGAAATGTCATGTGATCGTTAGATACTAAATAAGCCCAGCACAGCCCCTTCATGGAGCAGCCTGGGCATTAGACGGCCGAGGTAAGCGTTACCCCTTTCAAAATCACCTCGGGAGACTTATCCCACTCATGTTGCCATTGGCCCAAAAATATCTGAAACCAAACGAAATCTGTCTTCAGAAGCCAGGGCATGTTCTTTTTTAGTACTTCTAACTGCAGCGAATCTTGCTTTTTGGAAATCAGGTTTGCTTTTAAAATAGCCCAAAGTCCGTAAAAGTCAAGGACGGTGAGTATGATAAGGACAAGCGGGGAAGTACATCCTCGGCAAAAATGTGGTGTGGCCAAAGCAACTTGGTCCGTCCCCTTTTGTGGCTCACACTTTTACTCTGTTGAAGACTTCTGAAGCAGGAGGAGGGTTCCAAGTATGCATATGCAATGGCAGCCCTTTTCGGTAAAAGTGCATGTATTTGGCATCTATTGCTGCATAACACATTAACCTAAAACTTAGCACTTTATGACAACGGGCATTTTCTCCACAGTATCTTTCGTGGGTCAGGAATTGGGTCATGGTTAGCTAGGTGTTCAGGGTCTCTCACCAGGCTGAAATGAAGGTGCTGACCAGGGCTGCAGTCATCTCAAGGTTTCCCTGGGGAGAGACCCACTTCCAAGTTCACTCACGCGGCTGTTGGTTCATTCACGTGGCCTCGGGCCTGACTGGTTGTTGGCTGTATGCACAGCTCCTTGTCTCTCTGTCACAGGGCTATTCTCCACAGTAGCTAGCTCCCCTGAGAGGAAAGGGGGAGTAGAGAGAGAGAAAGAGAGAGAAAGAGAGAGACAGAGACAGACGAACCCTAGTAGATCTACAGTCTTTTTCCAACCTAATCTTGGAGGTGACACCACATTACTTTTTTTTTTTTTTAAATACTTATATATCTGTTTATATATACAGGGTCTGGCAGAAGTAACGCGTGCTTGAATGTGGTTGGTAGGGTAATAATATGGGTGTTATAATTTATAATTTTAATTTGAACATTTCACCTAAAATGGCATATGGTGTGCTTGAGTGTGATATTGTTCTGTTACAGAATTATGCTTATGATTTTGTAATAAAAGATTTTGTAATAAAAAAGGGGCGTTACTTGTGTCGGATCCTGTATAATTATAAGCAAAAGCACCAGTTCTCTTCTATGTAGAATATATATGATGTCATTGATGCTATTTGTTCAATTTCCAAACACAAAGTGACACAGTTGCATGATAGACAATAGTGGAGGGGAAAAAAAAAAGTAGATAAGATATACAACGGACACCCCGTTACTCTTGTGTTATTCTTTTCCTTCGAGTGAGTCAATAAGTTCAGGTCTTAGTCAAGGACGCAGACACCAGGGAAGCAGGATCACTGCATAATTCCTTGCATATCTTTTGTGGAAAAATTATGACAATAAGAACATGATCTTAATCACTGCCATCTTGGGCCTAGGTCATGGGTCGAAATTACAGAAGCAGAAGCTTAGTTCTAGTCCCTTTCCTTCCCAGTGGGCCTCACCTCTGATAGATTTTATTTTGTTTTTTTTATTGTCTCCTGAGGACATGCTTATTGATTTTAGAGAGAAGGGAAGGAAGGGAGGGAGAGAGAGAAGGAGAGAAACATGGATTGGTTGCCTCTCTTATGAACCCAACTGGGACTGAACCCGCAACCCAGGCATGTGCCCTGACCAGGAATCGAACGCATGACCCCTCAGTTCACAGGAGGATGTTTCTATTAAGTGAGCCACACCAGCCAGGGTGTGATAGATTTTATAGTCATCTGAAATGGTTTGTTGAAATGCCTATCATGTTTATAATGTTGAACAAGCTTCTGGTATTCTAGAATTTCTAGAATGTCCGGTGCCTAGAATTTGGGGATTTTGTATATTAATGCTTTTTAATCCTGGATTTAATTTAAGTTCAACCAGCTGATAGACACAAAGCACCCGTTTTCAACAAGCCCGTGATAGGGGTTCTCCAGCTAAGCATGTTCATTGCTATCAAATGATCCCCTTTTCATCTATCAAAATTTAGTAAACAGAGCCTTCCCTCCAAGTATATATACATTTTTGAGCACTTTTACAATAGAGGGCACATATTTCTCAACAAAGCAGTCAAGTTTGTTTGCTAATGAAGATGCCAATGTGTTGGAACCTGTTGATTGGCTCTTAGCTGACTGATTGTAGCTGATCACAGCAATTGAACTGTAGAGATGACAGCTGCTGGCTAACACCTGCAGGCAGGAAAGATGGATGAATGTGGAGTCAGGAAGCTTTGCCACAGCGCAGAAAACTGATGCACACTTCCTTTACTACCTGGTTTTAAATTGGATATTGATCCCGGTCTGTGAACCTGTGTACTTTATATATGTGAAACAAATAAGCTAATGCAAAAAATAGGCATTATCTGCTCATTCACAGACAACTAAAACAATTATCAAATTCATAGCAACAAAGTTTCTATATCTTCTGAAAGTTTCCTTACATGTCCTCCTCTGAAATCCCACTCCCTAGAGTTATGTAAACAATTATTTGGTGTACATCTTCCAGACTTTTTTCTATCTGTGAACAAATGCATCCATTTATATATACACTCACAGGTATATGAGATCATAATATATGTGTCTTTGAAAGGAGCTTCTTCTGTTGGTTTTTCCCTTCTTCCTTCTGGTTTATAATGAAAAAATGTATTGTTGTTTAACTATGAATTAACAATCTTCATTATATGACTTCTAAAAACCAAATACATTCTTTAACTGGTTTATGGCTATTCTTTTCGTGAGTTTTTTCCCCAAGCGCTTTGAAGATTATTTTACCAGAAAAAGAATTATAACCAAATAGGCAATTTTCAATGTGTTTACCTTTCAGATCATAAACTAATAAAGCTATTGTGGTATGCATTTGCGAAGAGTTAACAAAAACACATAGTCAGTCAAACGTGGGTGTGGGGGGAGACAATGTTAATCAGCTTAACAATAACCCACAACCTTCGGACCAACTGAACACCACCTTCAATCTCTGAGTATTTATAGTCTCAATTCTGAGTCTTTTTTTAGTAAGGGTATTTTTCATGGTGTCTATTACAACCATGAAAAATACCACGCGTACATCTTCCCAATTGAATACAATGTAAACAAAACAAAAATCTCTTTTTAAAAAGCAATCTTTGTAAGAATTATGTTAACCACTAACTTATTTTGCATTTCATTTTTACAAATGCATTGTGGGTAGCGCCTAGCTAAATAGGAAAGTGAACTGGACAGGGGGACTGGCACCCGTAAGGGCTCCAAGAGCGGCGGGGTGCCCTGGGCGAGGTGCTGGGGGCCCACACCTGGCGGACCAGGCTGGACCGGGGGCTAAAGGACCAAGGAAACCAAGTCACGGTGCTTGATTCCTGCCCGAAAGAGGGCGCGCGGGGGGCGGGGGGGGGGGCGGTGCCGCCAGTCCTTGTCAGTTTCAGGAGCACGTGGCGGAGCCCGCGCCGGGAGGGGAAGGGCGCCCTCCCGCCTGTCCCTGTCCCTGCCAGGGCAGGTACCCCGTTTGGGCTCCCTTTCTTCTCTGCGAGCACCTGGCTCAGAAATCCCCACGGGTCTGCACCCACTGCGCTCCAGGTTAGGGCTTATGGCTGAGTCAGCAGGGGGTCAAACAGGTGGCTCCAGCAAGACTTGCTCTTTCCCGCCAGTCATTGTAGGTTCGCCCCCAGGAAGCCCCTCCCTTGCGGAGAAGGAATGCGTAAGTCACCCACGTTCCTCGTCTTCGGTCAGCCCACGGCAGGGGGCCGGGTATTTCTTTTCAAGAACTCGGAAATACAAACCATTGGCGACCTTTTGAAACTGTAAATATTTATTATGACAATCTAAGGACAAACTGAGAGATTACCCACACTAAAGTATTTTCACATGGAAAACATTGCCAAGAAAACATGAAGTTATTTCTGTTAAGGGATGGGGTTTATTGGCTGCGGACGCAGTGCTGAACCTCGGTTTTATATGTCAGATAGGAATTATGGCTGCAAAACTAAAATATTAATTAGATGTAATAAATAAACTTTCGGAATATTGGAATGAGCTACATTTTTTTCTAAGAAGTTTTGCTTTTTGGTTGTTATTTTAATTAAAAATCCTTTTGGGGAAGCTGATAAATTTCCTACACTTGCTCAAACAAAAGCTCTTATTCAATATTTTAAAAATGATTTTCCTAGTAACTTACTGTTCTTTCTTCCTGTAAAGACAAAACCAGGAAAAATGCTCAAGCTGACTTCCTACTTAACCTATTGTGATTAGTGAGAAAAACTCGGGAAATTGGGAACATTGAGGCTGGGTTGAGAATTTCAGAAAAATATAGAAAACCTCAAATTTAACAAAAGATATTTAATAACTGCCCTTGAGAAAATGGTGTGTACAAAAAGCTTAGAGATTTCTGAAGTCTAAACCAGTTGACTCGGGGATTTAAAAAACATATATAATCTAAGAAAGGCAATATATGAAGAAAGATATTAGGAATGATACCAGATGCTATATTTTAAAGGTAGATAATTGCTCTAGTGACAGCCTTATACATTTTGGGATTTTTGTCTTTGACTAAGATGGGAATTATATAATAGTAATCATTGTAGTTTGTCTAATAATTTACTCTTTTCTTTATATTATCTCACTTATATTACATTGCTGATATCTTTATCTTTAGAAGTTAGTAGAATACATCAGCTTTCCCCCCCATTTATAATGCTTACTGGACTTGAAAGGAATCAGGATATATCACCCAAAATATGCGACTTTGGCACAAAATTATTTTAAGCCGAAGGCAATAGAAAACCAACAGATGAACAAAAAAATTTAAAAACAAAACCAAACTCCCCAATAACGCTTTTTGGAGTTTCCCTTATCTGACCCAAAGCAGCCACTTCTGGGAAGTGAGGTCGCCATATAATCCCTATTTGGGCGGGTCTCGTCATACATGCCCTCTCTGGGGGAGTTCTATGGCTCTCAGGAAGACGGGAAAGACCGCTCAAACCTGTAGAGACAAACGTTTATCATAAGCTTGTCTCTGTTGTCCTGAAAATCCATTTGTCTCTCCTAAAGACACCCATTCGTTCTTCCCACCTTGGCCTGTTCTCTCCCTTCCCTTTCCCTACTAAGCTCGGCGTACCCGCGCCGTGTTCTAACTACCCCTTGGAACGCTCTAGCGTCTATGAGCTCTGCATACGTAACTACGCTCCGCTGGTTCTCCTTACCACGCTGTTTTTTTTTTTTTTGTCAGCTTAATTCATAGGCCCCCAGACACTGAACATGAGAGTGTAGAGGAAAAGATTTTTTTCCTCTCCTACAGACCTAAGGAAAAAATAACATGATCTATCAAAACACGTACTGATCATAGAGTTTACCTGGCCAGAGAGGAGTTTAGCTCTAGATTTTTATAGAAACAGTCTTAGTCCTAGGTTTGCAGAACCCAAGTTAAGTTGCCCTCTCCTTACTGTCTTATTGAGATTTACCTCCCAGGCAAGTACTGTGCCAGGAGCTCTGCTAGTATTATCTCATTTCACTCTCAAAACAACCCCATCAGGGAGTTACATCAGAGAAAGTAAACAGCTTCCCCCAGAACCACATCCTGTAAAAGGCGGAGTAGGTTACCTCAAGGGCTGACTTAACTGGGTCATTCTTCTCACTTTTTGGAGCCCCAGAATCTTCTGTGAGATGAGAGACTTGGGCTGGATCCACTTTCCCACTGAGGATTTGGAGAATTCAGGTCTGGTGGGCTACATGAGAAAAGAATTTTGGGGACAGTTTTGTTTGGGAAATTCTGAGTGACGTAAAGTATAAAAGGGAGGGGGGTTAATTTTATTTTACCTTTCCTATTATTATTCATTCAGTTGCTTTTATCGAATGCCTTCCAAGCCAGACCTCCAAGAGGTAGAGCCCCCAAGCCAAGACACAGCCTCTGCCCAGGGGAGTTCGTCCTGTGCAGAAAGCAGACATTGAGCGAGGCATGCCAGTGCCCAGAGAGTTGTGGAGGGGAATCAGGAACATGCAGCAGGGCTTGCCCTCAAAGACCTGGGGGTGGCAGGTGGGGGGTGGGGCGCTAGTTGGAGCTGCCCAGGTTAAGTAAGGCAGGCGTGACTGAGGCAAGAGCCTGGAACTTCAAAAAACTGGTCCAAGCCCAGGCTGACGCCAGGTGGCAATGGAGCTTAGATGCCTTTGTGGGGAGTGGGGTTTGGGCTATATCTCAAGGGAAACAAAAAGCTATCACAGAGATCTTTCTGGCTACTCAGTAGGGAACAGGTTCATGGAGGCAGAGCTGTTAGGAGGCCTGTAGTGTTTTCAAGGAGAGATACTGGTGATGCTGAGTGACAATAGTGAAAATGGGGCAAAAGTGGACAGATTTGAGAAAAAAAATTGGAGATGTAATTGCAGGAGGTAAGGGAAAAAGAGAAGTCTGAGAGAAACCCCGGGTTCCTGGCTTGCACCCCTGGGTGGATGGTCCCCGTGCCTGGAATACGAAACAAGTGATAAACTCTGGAGAACGTTTATAAGGCGGCGGCGGCGGCGGTGGGGATGTGTTGAGACTGATGAGCTCCGTTTGGAGCCGACGTTGCGAACCCCTAAAATAAATAGTGTGCAGCATTTGTCAGTTGGACCCGTAATCTGTTTCTTCTTGGCAGAACCTGTCTCGGGGCCAGGGATCCATGGAACACCCTTTGGTCAGTGCTGGGCTAGCTGCTCTCAGAGGTTCCTTCCAGGTCGAATACTGTCCTTGCCATACTGCCCATGGTAACCGGGAAGTGAACTGCATTGCCTGATGTTTAAATGAACGTTGAAATTCCAGTGGAAGAAAGCTATAGAAAGGGCACCGTGGATGCACACCGTGTACCCACTGCCTAGAACAACAGGACGCGTCATCACGGAGGCCTCCCCCACCCCGGGTCTTGTTTTTCAGTGTGTGAGTTGAACACTGGGCGGTCACAGGGAGGACAGAGTGGCGGGCTGCTGGGCTGAAGTGTCACTTCCATCTCATTTCTGGGGTGGCTTCCTCCCCAGAGCTCAGCAAAAGAGAGTGCCTTAGACCTCGGCCCCGTACTCTGAGGACGCCAGAGGTCACTGGGCCTCTTTTCTTACACAGAGTGTTAGTGACCAATAGATCTAAGGAAGGACCTTCTTCCGGAGTCTGCCTCACCTGCCAAGTGCCTCCGTGTGAAGATCTCAGGAAGGAACGGAAGGGCTCCCATCCAGCTGCTAAACGACCCGTGCAGGTCATGACTCCCCAGGTTGGCGGTGGTGCAGACAGGGCTGGGGAACAGTTACAGGGCTAACGACCACGTGAACATCGACGGGCTCTGCTTCCTGCTGGGAGAGTGGGCTGCAGGGTTAACCCTCCCAGCAAGCAGCCTTCGCTGGCAGGTCCATGTCATACCCTGAATGAATAAATGGATGGATGGATGGAAGGATGGATGGATGGATTCATTTCCTGGGCTGAAGTGTTCTTCTCTGTCTCTTTCCACGGAGGGCTCTCCATTGCACTGGCCCTAATTTCACTGTCTCGCCCTTGGAGAAGCTATTCCCCACGCTCAGGCGAGACCAGGCCTGCTCTCTTCCTCTTCCTAACGCTGCTGTGAGTGGCCACCAGGGGTCCCCAGGCCTGTGAGAGAACCGAATGAGGCAGCCTGACAACGTGGCCACGTGGGAGCTGGACTTCCTGGGTGCAAGTCTGTTCCATCTACCACGTTCTAGCTCTGTGGCCGTGGGCAAGTGACTGAACTTCTCTGGGCCTCCATTCCTTTATCAGCTGAACGGTGATCGTCGATGGTTATCGCAGTACCCACATCAGAGCCAGGCTGCGAAGACTAGCGGGGAGAACAGCATGTGACGTGCTTAGGGCACGAGGACCTCAAAAACCACAGGCTGGATGAATGAACGCTGAGTGCGGCCGTGCGGCTGTGCTGACTGAGGGGTGGTAGAAGGGCCTGTGAGGCTCATGCCTGAGGAGAGAGGAGAAAAGCAAGCATGGCGGGGGGGCGGGGCTGTGGGATGGGGGGCGGTGGTTGCTGGTAGAAATGAACATGACACTGGGACTTCTAGTGTGCATTTCATTTCAGGGTAGGACCTGACCTGCCTTGACCATGTTAAAAAAACAATATGTTTCTTCGCATTTGCCCAAGGTAGAATGAGCCTGGCTTTGGTAATAAGAAGCCATTGTTTTAATATAAAGGTCATACATCGTCTCTTCTTTCTGCTAGCTTCTCTCGTGGGAACTTGAGTGGGACCAGCTCAGTTGACTACGTTTGGCTCTGGTGACCTCTCTGTCTGATGACCTAGTGACAAGGCGAGTGGAAATGGTAGGGCTTGCCCCAGAGGGTTCCCACGAGACCCCTGCAGATGTGCACGGAGAGGCAAATCATTGTGGACCCTGGCACTGGGAAGTGCTTCCCCAACTCCCTTTTTGAATTTAAATGTTTATGGCTTTATTCTCATTCTACATGAAAATATTTTTATGGCTTGGGGAGGTGGAAGCAGAAAGGAATTTTGGAACAAATACATTTGGTCATTTGTTTTCTGGTGTAGTTCAGATGTGGTTTTGAGGACAGTGGGAATCCGTCAGATCTGGGATCTGTCAGTTCTCAAGATCACATCCAGCCCTGTAATTCTATGATCTAATAGAATTTCTAACATTACGTATTCCAGTAGTGACTTGCAAAGACTGCTTTGAAGGGATTACAGACGGTTCTGTAAGTATATACTTTTAGAAGAACATAATGCAATTTGCTTTCTAGCCCAAAGCCCTAAAAATAATTAGGTAGGAGTTCAGACAAGTGTTAAAAGGCAGTTGCTTCTGGTGAATCCAAACAGTTTTGAAAAGTCAATTTCATTTATCATCAGAGGAGGGCTTGCATTTTAGGTTTCTTATGGTTTATTGAATAGTAAAGCACAGTGATCACGCCAGTGTTAAAAAAGCAAACATTGAGAAAAATCAGTGCAACATTCCAAACTCAAATTCCGAATAACAGAGTGAGGGGAAGCATTCCAGCGTTCGGGAATGAGTAATGTAAGCGAGACCCAGAGTGCTTGCCTTTGGGGATTCTCAGTTGGTCAGATTTGCGACTGTAACATGTGTGTTCCATCTGACCACGTCCGCAGCCCCTCGTGCCTTGGAATTGCCCGTCGCATCTGGTTTCCTTTAATGGGGTCCAAGGGAGACTTTCTCACTGAAGCGAGGTCGGCCGCGGTTCAGCTTGGTGTGTGCAGAGAGGGTGGGCCTATTCGAGGGGAGGAAAGGGGAGCTCAGGACCTCAGACAGCGGGGCCCGTGCTGTGGATGAAGGGCTGTCATGCAGGCAAGAGGGAACCATCTGGGAGTTTTAGCTTCAATAGCTTATTTTAATAAGAAAAATATACCTTTAATGTAGAAGAATTGGAAAAAAACAGAAAAGTATGTAGAGGAAGATAAAGGCCCCTTATAATCGCATCTTTCAGAGCCATTGGGAGTTTTTCCTTTTTTTTTTTTGGTTGAGGGGAGATATTAGAAAAGTGCTATTTTCAGGGACATTACCATAACAGTGGCCATTTAGGATTTAGGATATACCCAGGGAAGAAGACCCAAGGCATTATTTAGACTCTTTAAGAAGCTAATTTGTGAGTCACTGGGAAAGAAAAGATTTGAGGCCATCAGAAATGAAGAACCGGCAAGACTGGGTGAACTAAGATGTGGGGAGTTGGGACTTGAAACAGAGGAGCTAAAGGTGACAGAGAGAGTTCCACTGGAGGAACATCACCAAGTCATTCATTCATTCATTCATTCATTCAGCTGATAGGGTGGGGCACACAGACAAAGAGGTAAAATAAATAACTACAAGACATAGCACATAGATAGTAGTAAGTGTCACTGGGGGAAAAATTAAGCAAGGAGGCAGCTCAGGAGTGTGGCAGGTGCAGTTTGAAACAGGGTGGTCAGGGAAGATCTCACAGAGGGCATTTTATTTTTTAGGTTTTATTTATTATTATTTTTAGAAAGGGGAAGGGAGGGAGGGAGAGAGGAAGAGAAACATCCATGTGGGAGAGAAACAGTAATCAGTTCAATTGGTTGCTTCTCATCTGCGCCCCAACCAGGGACCAAACCCACAACCCAGGCATGTGCCCTGACCGGGAATCGAACCAGTGACTTTCTGCTTCAGGAAATGATACCCAACCAACTGAGCCACACCAGTCAGGGCACAGATGGGATTTTTTAAAAAATTGATTTGAGAGAGAGAGAGAGAGAGAGAGAGAGAGAGAGAGAAGAGGGGTGAAGGGGGGAGAGAAACACCAGTTTGTTTTCCACTTATTGATGCCTTCATTGGTTGATCTTTGTATACGCCCTGACCAGGGATCGGCCCTTCAACGCTGGCTATCGGGGCGATGCTCTAACCAACTGAGCTACCTGACCAGGACAGAGGGGATTTTTAAATAAACAGCTGAAAGGGGTGAGGAAATGAGCCTTCTGGTTACCTGGCCATCAGAGCATGCCCCCCACCAAGGAGGAGAGAGTGACAGCGACTGTACTGGGAAGGGGGGGGAACCATCAGGTGCTTTTAGCAGAATGGCCCTGACACTGGCTGTTCTGTTGAGACAAGACTGAAGAGGGACGAAGAGGAAGCCGGAGAAGGTAGTACACCCACAGATAGAGGGGGTGTATCCCCTGCTACGCCCCCGTAACAAATTACCAGCTGGGTCACTTATGAGAAAAGAAATGTATTCTCACAGCCTGGAGGCTAGCAGTCTGAAATCAAGCTGTTGACAGGGTTGGTTCCTCCCAGAGGCTCTGAGGGAGGATCCGTTTCATGACTCTCTCCCAGCTTCCGGTGGCTGCCAGTGTCCCTTGATGTCCCTTGGCTGATAGGCGCACCCCTGAGTCTCTGTCTCTGTCCTCGCATTGCCTCCCCTCTCTTATAAGGATGCTTCTCTCATCCCTGGGTTCAGGGCTCATCTTAATCCAGGGAGATCTCACCTCCAGATTCTTAATTACACTTCCAAGCACCCTTTGTCCAAGTAAGGTCACATTCACAGATTCTGAATGGAGATGCTTTTGAGGGACCACCGTTCGGGCATTACGGGAGGTCAGGAGGAGGAGCTGGTGTTTGGACAAAGGTGTTCCATTGCCAACTGCTCTGACCTAGGAAGACTTGGTGGTTCTCCAGCAGTTTCGCAGGCAAGTGCTGTCTCGTTCCCCACGAAATCTATGTGAGTCACCTTGGCTTCTGTGAGCAAAGCACTCCTGAAAACAACCTGATGATGAAAAGCCAAGGTCGTACCCTGAAACTATAGTTCAACCATGGCTTTTCCCCAGGGAGCCTCAGCTACATAAGTTGCTCAGCTACATAAGTGTGCTTATCTTGTGATCGGCCCTGATAAAGGCTCGATCCTGGAGGATCATGTTCAGTGCATGGGCCTGTCACCTTTATTCTAACACGGGAATAGACGAAAAACCAGTATAACTCTGCCCTCGGGCCAGCATTGAAATTCAGAAGAGATTCTAACATCTAAAGTCAGAGGTTCTTATGCTTATTTTGTGGTGTCAAGGATGCCCTTGAGAACGTGGTAGAACATTGAGGGTCTCCTTTCCCATAAAACTGTAGTCCCGATTCTCTGTATAAACAGCACCGGGGACTCGCTGATGGAGGCTTGGTCAGCCCGCGAGGAGGCGGCCCATTTTGGAAGGCATGGCCACTTTTTTTTTTTTCATGAGAACTGCATGCTACCTGAAATCTTCAGCTTGGGAAAGTGCCCAGCTCACCTCATGTCACGTGGCATGACAACAGGATTTGGGCCTGGACATCTTCCAGGGCACCAGGCTGCCAGAGGGCTAAGAGCAGGGAAGGCCCGGCCAGGGGATGGCAGGCGCCAGGTAGAGGAGAGGCCGCGAAGCTCCCTTGCTGGCTCTGGGGAGTGAAAAGAAGGTCAAAGCCAATGCACGCCCAGGAAGAGCACTGGTGTTGGGTTGTGTGCAGAGAGCAAAGGAAAGAGGGTTTACGGACAGGCGGGCGGGGCGGGGCGGGGCAACCAAAAGCGAAGAGGGAACTGTTTTGATGACTTCTTTGGTTTGTAGCTTAGAATCTTCCTGAAGTCCATACTCAGTCTGAAAACTTTTAACTCCATTGCTGAACGTGCGGGCATGATAGCGACGAGATACGAACAGCACTGGGGAGCATTTTGGATTCTCATGGCAACTGTGGACTTGAATTTGCTGTCGGTTTTGGAGGCATGGCTAAACTTTTTCTCTACGAATTTCCGCTTTCCTTTGTCACAGGGCCTGTGTTATATTGTATATAACTGGAGAATGAAAATATCCTAAACTTCAATTCCAGCTGTTTTAAAATGGTACTTATGAATTGTTCCTATTGAAACCACAGCCTAAATCCTGAAAGTGCAAAATTCTTAGAGCAATATGAGAAGACCTCATATTGTGAAAAATTTTGGATTGTGTGCACGGAATGTGTGTAAGAGGAGAAGGGAGGCCTATGGAGGTTTGGGGTTAGGGAGGGAGTGACATTGATTTAAAAAAAAAAGCTTCCTGTGTGCTTATGTAGATGTGCACAGGTGGAAATGTTATCAGTGGTTACCTCTGGGCAGGAGGGTAGGGATGGGTGAGGGGAGGAGCCTTTCACAGTTCTTCCTAAGTACTGAGTATTGTTTGGTCTTTGAAACGGAGAATATATTCACAAATTACTTGTGGAATTTAAAAGAATTAAAGAAAGGCAAAACACCAAAGTCAACACGGCTGCCATAAACAGACACCTAGATCTTCTAGAAAACGAGAAAGGTCAGTTCTTCTGAGGAACGCGGTAGATAAACTTGGTCTGGGGTTATTTTAAATGAAACACGTCCTCCTCTGGCTTCCTATTTGAGGAGTAAGGCAAGTGCTGCTTTCATGGTTTCTGAACTTGTAACTCGGCTGCCGGTACAAGGCACATTTACTGACAGTCTAAGAGTGCATAGGAATTTGTTTTGAGCAGAAACACAGGAGGCCAAGTGACACAGTTAATCACCATCTCCCTCTCTCTAAGCTTGCTTCATAATAGAATTAACAGACACAAAATATAACCAGAGTTTTATGGGGTTTTTTGGGTATTTTTTTACCCAAGTCATTTCATCAGTGCTCCCCACAGTCTTGTGATACCTGCCTCACAGCCCGTTTTATTCAGTGGCCAAGTCTTGGCGAGACGAGGGGACAAGTCCAGTGTCTCCTGGCTTCCACATGTGGGTCAGTCCCCTGGGGCTGTGCAGCGAAGTACCACAAACTGGGGGCTTCCAACAACAGAGCGTGACCACCTCACAGTTCCGGGGGCTGGAAGTCCCAAGTCAAGGGGTTGTCAGCGCCCTGTTCTCACTGGGTGGAGCCTGCCTGGCCACTCCCAGAGTCTGGTGTGGCTGGAACCCTTGGCTTTGGCCGCGTGACTCCAATCCCTACCTCCCCCTCCATTCTTGTCTCTGCCGTTGCACGGAGTGCCCTTGTGTGTCTGTCTCCCCTCTTCTATAAGGACACAGTCATGATGGATTAAGGGCGTACTCTCCTCCAGTATGACTTCATCTTACTGAATTGCCCCAGCAAAGACCCCCTTTCCAAATAATGTTACATCCTGAGGCCCTAGGAGTTAGGACTTCAGCATAACTTTTTGGGAGACACAATTCAACAACATGCCAAAGCTGCTCCTTGAGTTCTCATTGTTCCTCCCCACCTAACTCGGCTTATAATGACTCACTTTCTATTTCCTACCCTTTAAAAACATCATCTGGCCCTGGCTGGTGGGGCTCAGGGGGATTGAACACCCTCCTGTGAACCAAGAGGTTACCCGTTCAATTCCCAGTCAGGGCACATGCCTGGGCTGCTGGCCGGGTCCCCAGTAGGGGGTGCACGAGAGGCAACCACACATGGATGTTTCTCTCCCTCTTTTTCTCCCTCCCTTCCCCGCTGTCTAAAAATAAATCAATAATGTGTGTGTATTATTTAAATTTAAACGCACACACAAATAAATAAGAGTATCATTGTGCTTGTGTGTATACATGCATGTGAGTCTGTATGTGTCAGTGTGTCTGTTTGTGTGCATGTGTGTGTGCTGAGTTCGTGTGTGAGGTCAAGATTTAGGTGTGATGACATCAGTTGACCTCAGAATTTTGGAGATGTCCCTTGTTACAAGGGAGGCCTTGCAGCATAAAGCCTGTAAACTGTAAACTGGAAGATTACAGTGACTATATGGCAGTGGTTTAGTGATTATCCCCTTCTCACTTCTTTTATCGTCATCTGAGGACATGCTCATTGATTTTAGAGAGAGAGGAAGGGAGGGAGGGAGAGAGAGAGAAAGAGAGAGAGAGAGAGAGAGGGAGAAACATCTATTGATTTCCTCTTGCATGTGTCTGTCCTCGGTCAGAACCCAAAACCCAGGTATATGCTCTGACCAGGAATCAAGGCCACGATCTTTTGGTTTATGGGACGATGTTCCAACCAACTGAGCCACACTGGGCAGGGCGGGGCTTCTTCGTCTCCCCAGACCTCTGATGTACCCACTAGACTGAAGGCTTTTTGCTATAAAATGTGAGCACAGAAAGAAAACCAGAGAAAGCTAGGGAAATGTTGGGCTATCACTGCCATCCGGAGCAGGAAGCAGGGGGGAAAGACTTCTGAAGTAGACTGGAGGGAGGGAGAAGCAAGGGAAGAGACAGACAGACAGACAGACATGCACCAACCCAAAATTGGGAAGCAGACAGGCCAGCGTTCCCCACGGGCCTGGAGTCAAAAGTAGAGTGTGGCTGAATTATACATGTTACCTCTTTCACAAAGTTCTGGGGTAAGAGGAGACGCAGCATAAAAGCCGCTGTGGGAAAAGTTAACAACCAGTAGAAACGGCTCAGTTACGTACCACGGAGTTAATGTTCATCCGGACGTGCTTCAACGGTGCACCATCTCGGATTCAGCACTTCCAATAGTTTTCAATGCATCTGTGCACATAAGGCTGTCTTTTCTCTTAGACTGTGTGCCCCTCTGGTGTCCCTGGTCACCTGGTGATGACAGTGAAAGTTCCAGATATCTTCGAGCTGCCTCCTCAGTGAGGCAAGGTGATATTTGTCGGGTCAGATTCACCCAATTTTGAGAAATCAGACCTCTTATATTAAGGTTTTGCTGTTAGATTCTGTTAGTCGTAGGGATCTAACCCACTCTGTACTTACCTCTTTACTTAATAGGTTGGTAAAATGGAAGTAAGTTCTAGAAGTGGAATTAAAGCAAAGCCTATAAAAAACTGCTTTGGGGGTATTAGCTAAATATGTACGGAGGGCTGAGGATAAAGCAGAACTTAACCGAACCCTAAACCTCCAGGAACACCACCTCCAGTGGTGCAGGGACCTGAAGCAGCCAGAGGCAGTTGCTGTCGGGGTTTCTGGATAAACTTTGACACAATTCCCTTCACCGTGTGGTCGTGTTCACATTTTCAGAGTCAGATTTAGTGCGTGGTTAAGCCTTTTGTGGACAAAGGGGAATTTTAAAAATATGGCCAATGTTATTATTGTGAATATGTTAATTCCAGAATGAAAATTTCAGTGTTTTTTTTTTTTTTTTTTGCAGAAAGTCCGATTTTTTTTTTTAATGGAAGGATTCATTTAGCAGAAATTAACTTCAAGAAAACTTAAAGAAATTCTATTCTGTGTTAGGTGAGAGATGTCTATACATAGCAGATGATATTAATATGAACTTAAGCAGCAAAAAGGCAGCTTGAGATCCAGTCCTGAGCTTCAATCACCAAACAGCA
Source organism: Mormoops blainvillei (assembly GCA_004026545.1). Lineage (NCBI taxonomy): Eukaryota > Metazoa > Chordata > Mammalia > Chiroptera > Mormoopidae > Mormoops > Mormoops blainvillei. The sequence continues at coordinate 17,343 of PVJD01004897.1, forward strand.
ACATGTCTTAAAGTATATTCTTTCTGAAAGAGAAAAACCATCTCCTACGAAATCACTGCCAGAGCGAGACTGCATTTTAATGGCCTTTGCATCCCCCACGGCACCCAGCTCTGAGGGCAGAGTCTAAAACACGCTCAGAAGGTTTTCTCCGAAGCGATGTTTGATTTGGGTATCCGAGCCTGAAAGTGCCTCCCATTTCTTTACCTATGATTGTCAATGGTGGTGGTGGTTTTTTTTTTAATGACATTTTCCCTGCTCTCGGTGATAATTACTGCTGAGTTGAGACTGTGGGGTTTGGAGGAAGAAGGTTGCACAACAACTAGACAAGACAAAGCCTGTTAGTCTTACACAGGCTTCTCTCTCTGTTAATGTGGTTTAGAATTATATGTTGGGAGCGTTGCACACCCGAAGAATATTGATTGCATTTCACATAATGCAATTTACAGTTAAGATGGTTATGCTGGTCTGGGGAAGTATTTGTTTTGTTCAATAATGTTAGACAGAAAACATACATTTTAATACATACTGCAGGAGAACAAACCTTTTGGGTGAACTTCAAGGAGAGAAAACCATATAGCTACACATGGGTGGACGTTCACCTTTCTAAAATCTGAAAGGATACGTGTGGAGAAATTCTTTGCTTTACAAATAGATTCTCCTGAATTGTTCTTGTTTTCGTATCAGAAACCTTTGTCTGGCATTTTGTATGTAACCTTTAACATCAAAGAAAAATAGTAACAGGATAGAATGAATGTACAGCACAATCCCATTTGTTTACAAACACATGTTTGTACATGTGTGTAGGTACACACACCCGTACCTAAAACTCTGGAAGGCTGTCTCGTTTTCACAGTGGTTATGCGGAGGGGCAGGGCAGAGCGAGGTATTTTTAAATTTAGTTCCATATTTCAGTGATATTTGAATTCTCATAATAACATGTTCAGAGAAAGATTAATCAGAGAAAGATTAATATACAGAGCTGAAGCTGATAACACAGACAATAAAAATATTGCGAAGAGCTCAAAAGTAATCAAGCACCCTGTGCTGCATGTTAAAGAACTAAACTGAAATATTAAAAGGCTATGTTTAGGTCCACAAACCACAACTACTGCTGGTCAGGACGGGCTGGGCACTGAGAGGATTTGGGGTATCTGGCTATGTTCTTCCTTGAAACAGGGCTCCTCAAACCACAGATGGGGAAAAGGAAGCTTTGTTTTGCTTTTTATTTCCCCAATGCCTTGCAGACGGATACTTTAATAAAATCAATAAAAATGAATTACTGGGAAAATGAAATTAACAAACAACGAAGACTTCAGGGCCCAATATTTTTATTATTAGATCGAACAGACATAAAATTCCTCTGTCAAATTGCTTTTAAACGGTGTTTCTCAACTGGGGTGGGGGACTGTGATTTGGCCCCCCAGGGGACACTTGGCAATATCTGGAAACATTCTTGGCAGTCAAAACCAGGAGGGTGGTACTGACTGGCATTTCCTGGGTAGAGGCCAGGGATGCTGCCGCACGTCCTATGGTGCCCAGGACGGCCCCCCTACACTAAGGAATTGTCAGGCTCAAGATATTATTGCTGATGTTGCAAAACCCTGCCTTGAAATATATAAGTGGTCAGTCTCAGTTTTGTAGTTATCTCTTGGCAGACTGGTAACATGTTTGGACCCGGGTCTGCAGACCACAGTCTGAGCACACTGCTCTAACAGACTTTGAACTCTGACCCAGGAAGGCTGCCAAACAAATCACAACCAGCACTCTCTCATCCGTGAAGCGTGGGAGGCTTCCACGTGCACAACATCCTAGAAGCAGCAGCGGAAAGTGGAGCGGAGAGGCGGAATCAGAGGAAGCATGAGATCATTCTCTGCAGATGGCGAGACCGGGCCTTGAAGCGCACCTTGTTGCTGCCTACCTGTGTGAGCCTGGGAAAGTGAGTTAATGTCTCTGGGCCCCCATCTTCCCGTCGGCGGAATGGGAAGACCGCCCTGTTCCCAAGGCTACTGTGGGGACCCAGTCAATACTACACCTGTTGGCTAGTTCTCTCTTGAATTCCTCTGTTGAAGGACTCTGGCCCAGGTCATGCAGAACCCAGAGCATTGGACTAATTCTTTTAATTTCTGTGCTGGGGCTTCGCCTTTTCTCCTCACCGAAGAGCAGGGTTTTCCAGATGCCCCGCAACCGCCAGGCCTGTGAATGAATAGAGGGCGGGGCCTGCCTCTCCCCAGAAGATGAAGTGAAACTGCTTTGGAAAATGGAAAGTGCCATGCAAATGTGACAGTCACTCACGGGTTTGGCTCGTGTTTATTGGGCCCTTACCAGATCCCCTTACTATCAAGTGGTGGGAGAGGAAACTAGAAGGAAAAAAAAGAGGCCCTAGAAAACTTGCCACCTGGTAGCAGTGTGCATTTTGTGAGACCCCAAGCTGTTTGCAAAGCAGAACCAGGCTGCCATTCGTTCACGGGCACAACAACAGCAACAACTCTCAGGGAAGGAGGGAATAAACCATGTGTGGAGAAGCTTCTAGTACAACTTCTGAGGCAGCCTCAGCGCAGGTGGCTCAGCTTTGGCAGGAGCTATCGGGAAGTATCTCACCCAACGAATTCCAGCTGCACCTTAAAAAGTAATTGTCCAGCCCTGGCCAGTGTGTTAGAGTGTCATCCCCTACACCAAAAGGTTGGGGGTTCGATTCCTGGTCAGGGCACATGCCTGAGTTGTGGGTTTGATTCCCTGTCGGATGCATACGGGAGGCAGCCGATTGATTGTTTCTCTCTCACATTGATGTTTCTCTTCCGCTTCCTCTCTCTCTAAAATCAATAAACATATTTTTTTTGAAAAAGTAATTGTCCAGCTGGCTCTTGTCTTCCTGTCCTGACCCGGAGCGCAGGGCCACACACCTGGCCCCTGACACCGCTGACCTGGCTCAGGGAACCAGAACACAGCCCCTCACGTGTCCCTGTTCCGGGAACGGGGAGGGGTGAAGGGTGGCCATGGGCCCAGTGTCCTGGGGCCAGCAGGTCGGGAATTGCAGCTCTCAGAGGAGGCCCCATTGGATCTCGGCTTCCAACACTCTCTTTCTCAAGAACACCTCCCTCTCTTTCACAACTGCCGCCGCGTGTGAGTCATGCGCTGGTTTTCACAGAAGCTGTGAGGACGTGTCCCAGGCTGCTCTCACTCTGTGTTCTGAGTAAGCGCAGGTGTTGTACAGTGACAGAGTGACAGCTGAGCTCCAGGCTGCGGCAGGGAGGCCATGGGGAACAGCCTCACCAAACAGTCTAGAGGCTAGAAGTGCCCACGGCAGGGACAGGGATGGATGGGGAAAGGTACGAATGAGTAACAAACCTGTTAGCTACCCGTAGCTGCCTGGGGGGAAAATCAGTTCTGTTCCCCATCCATGTTATTTCACGCGCTTCTCGCCACCCGCATGGCCCTCAGCACCTCCGCCGCCTCCATGGGAGGGGCGGGAGAAAGACGGTGCGCCGATCCTGCTCTGCTCCCGAGGCACCCGCAGACACTGGCTGCACCAGAGAGCTAAGACATTGTTTCTCTTACACAGACACTCACAGCCTGGATGGGCACACGGACGGGAAACTGATAATGACCTCACGTGAGTCCAGTGCTGTAAAAACACATCGAGCAAGCATTTGGGAACCGAGAGGGAGAAGCCCGTGAGCGCCCAGGAGCGAAGAAACGGCCCGTTGTGCCTCCCTGTGCGCTCCTGGGGCAGATTGGCCACCGTCAAAGCCGACAGTGGTTGATAGCATACCCTGATGACTTCGAAACATTTCCTCATTTTAGGATGCTTTGGCTGAACATAGGGTCTTAAGCCGTCTTCTCATGATACTTAATGAAAATATCTTTTCACCCAGAATATGCTTTGTGTTACTGTCTAACTTAGATCTTATAAGATGTGCCTCTCATGTCCGAAAGCAATTCATTGGCACAAGCATTCTTACGGGTCATTAAGTCTGTGTACTCTGGTACCAGGCGTGCTCGGACATGCCCCCTCAGTCCGTGCTAACACATACCCACACATTTCAGATTTCTTCCTATTTTCAAAGAAATGATATGCCAGTATACTTGTATACTCACCTTTTTTTTTTTCCATGTCGGTCTTGTATAGTTATTTCTTTTCTATTACACCAGGCAAAGAGTGAACTTTCTAAGGCTGAGCTCTCGCACGTGAGCCCTGTGACTCAACTTTGCCCTGATGAGGTATTCTGGGGGCTTTTTAGAAGTTGGGAGACATTATTAAGATGAGTAAAAACGGGATTGTCAAAGTCATACAAACCGAAAGTAGGAAAAAAGTCATCGTAGCTTCTGATGGTTCGATGAAACACTCTACTCACTGGCATAATTCATAAGCATCAAAGTCAAGGAAATCGCAGTGACACAATTTTGCAGCCACGGTTTCTGAGGCTCAGAAATGCACTCAGCTGAATCAGAGGTAGTTTTTTTTTTTTTTTTTAAAGTTCAAAATGGGCGAAGTATAGATTTATGGTTTTAGAATCAAAATCAGTTTAATGACTAGGAAGAGCCTTTGAGAACATTTGTCCCAAACCTATCACTTTACAGACCAATAGTGTCAGCATGCAGCTCCTTTGTGACTGGCCGTCCCTTAGCCATGCAGGGCTCAGCTTCCTGGCCTGTGAAGTGAGAGACTGGGCTACCTGAACTCTTGAGCCGTGTCCACCAGCATATGACCAGATCCTAATAAGTGGTTGTTGAATGAATGACACTAACGCCCACAGAGGTTGATTAATCTGCCTAAGGTCACACAGTGGGTCAGGGACAGACACAAGTCTTCCGGCTCCCGGACATTACTCCTCATGTACAACAGGCTTAGAATGAAGACCTTGAATCTTATACGACAGTACCAAGAGGTTAATGAACAAAACAGCATAAGAATATGAAAAAAAAACACAAAAAAACTTAACTCTGTACTAAAACCAAGCCGAACAAACTTCTATTTATTTCAGCTACCTGCATATCCACTTTTTAAATAAGGATTTTATTTATTTATTTTAGAGGGAGGGAAAGGGAAGGAGAAAGAGAGAAACATCGATGTGAGAGAGAAACATTGATCAGTTACCTCTCACGCAAGCCCTGACCGGGACCGAATGCACAACCCAGGCATTTACTCTGTCTGGGCATCGAACCCGGGATGACGCCCAACCAACTGAGCCACACCAGTCAGGGCATGTGTATCCACTTTTAAACCACGAACTGACTTCCCTGAGACACCCGGCTTACGTACCAGCTATACACCAAAGGAGTGTCAACTAGAGTTCTGGTTTCTCTCGCTGCAGAACAAACTTCTCCAAAACAAAGAGGCTTACCACAATTTATTAGTACCTCTTGCTATCAGTTAAATTGAGTCCACCCCTCTGCCTTCCCCCGAAAAAACATGCCCTAGCCACCACTACCTATGAATAGAACTTATTTGAAAATAGGGTTGTTGTAGATGCTATGAAGTTAAGATGCAGTCATCAGGCTGAGTCCAAACCCAGTAGAACTGTTGTCCTTATAAGAGGAGGGAAATTTGGGCACAGAGACACCCTGGAAGGAAGAAGGCCGCGTGAAGACGGAGGCGGAGGCTGGAGTGACGCTGCCAAGGAGCCAAGGACACCCGGGGCCACCGTTGCTGTAAGAGATAAGGAAGGACCCTCCCCTAGAAGTTTCAGAGGGAGCACGGCCCTGCTGACACCTCGATCTTGGACTTCTGGGCTCTAGAGCTGTGAGACAATGTCTGTCGTTTTAAGCCACACAGCCTGTGGTCCTGGAGTAAGGCAGCCCCAGGGGATGAACACAGCGCACATCTTTCTGTGCGTTGACTGGACTCAGCCGACCCTTCTCCGCCAGAGTCTCTCAGATGACAGCTGGGGCTGGAGTCACTGCAAGGCTTGATGGATATCCAACGTGGCACAGTCACAGGGCCACCATTGACGCTGTCATTGGCTGGGGGCTTGGCCAGGGCTGTGGAACTGAGCACATACTTGTGGCCTCTCCGTGTGGTGTGGATTTCTGACAGCACGGCATGTCCTGAGAACGGCCACCACGAAGAGACGGAAAGTGAAAAGAGCCGGGCCAGTAAGGCCCTGGCCAGAACTTGGGGCGGCCTCTGTTCTCCTGTGTCCTATTAGCCACACCCCACCAAGGAGTGTAACTCACTTTAAAGCCAAATATTAGTAGTTGAGGGACCGTTCTTTGAGGCGTTCTGAGCCATTGCCCCCCAGTGATGAACTAGACCGAGTTGTAGACAATATTTCTCAGGATAGTAAAGCCTACCTTGGGACCCAGAAGAGCTAATGAAGTCCCCAAGGATTCCAGATGACGACGGGAGGGGACCATCTTTGATCCAGTTTCTCCCAGAACCTTTCTCTCCTCTGGGTTACAGCTCAGAAGGCCCTGGAAGCATTTCCTCTCTCCTTACTTTTGAATCACTTATTGTTACACTCGTTCAGTGACTTACAAGCTGATGAAGAAACATTGTCCCTGAAGGCCACACAATTCTTTATTCAATGAGATTTCCTAGAATGCCTCCCGGGGGCCTGCATTGTGCTGGCTGCTGAGACAAAGTCAGTAGGAATTTTAGAAGTTCAACAGAAAAAAAGTGCCTGCAGCCTAGGGAGATGGAGCCCCGGAGGTTCCCTTCTTCTTCCACTTCCTTTTTCCTCTCAGAGTACGGGAGGGTAGGACCGTGTCCTGTCGTGGGTCTCGCAGCCATCCCGGCCACAAGTGTCTCTAGACACTTTTTCTTTTCCTGCCTGAGGCACTGTCCTGCCGGAGGATCCCCTCTCCTCGCCCCCACCAGCATCCTGGGGCAAACACTTCCAGGGAAGAGACAGGAGAGAAAGAAGCTGGGAAAATTCCTTGGCAAGTGGAGGAGGGAAACCGACACAGCCGGCTGAACAAACTGGCCAAGCCACCTAAGCCAGAGACAGAAGGTCCCTTTCCTGGAGATGACGCCCGGGCCCCAGCTGTGTCTCAGCTCCAGGCCAGGGAAGCAGCAAACCAGGTGGGCAACCTACCACAGGACCAGCTGCAGCGACTAAAGACCCCCTGCCCAGCTCTGACCAATCAGGGGACACCTCCCTGAGACCTGCCCTGAGGTTCCCGCCTGCGAGGGGGGGAGGGAGAGAGAAAGAGAGAAAGAAAAACTCTCTCTCTGGGCAGCCACCAGAGCTGCTTCCTTTCTCTTCTTCTCTCCCCCTTCTTCCCCACAGACCACGTCTCCTAAACTGTAAGGCGATGGTCAGCGGCAGCCGCCCCAGGCTAACTGCTCAAGCCTGTCCCCAGAGGCCCCTTTTCTCTGACTTCCCAGTGGGCTCAGGCAGCCCAGCCAGGGCTCTCCTGTCGCTCCTTCCATGCTAAGTCCTTCCTCGTTTCACTGTCCCCAGCTTTAATAAGTGTATCCTACCCTGACTGGTGTGGCTCTGTGGGTTGGGAGTCGTCCTGCCAAGCAGAAGGTCTCTGGTTCTGTTCCCAGTGAGGGCCAGTTCAGTCCCAGGTAGGCAGCGTGTACGAGAGGCAACCAATCAATGTTTCTCTCTCACACTAATGTTTCTCTCCCTCCCATCCCTTCTCTCTAAAAACAAATAAATAAAATCTTTGTACTGTTTTTTTCCTGTCTAGAGTTTTTTCAGAATTAAAAAGTGAAAAAACATCAGTTTAATACATACTATTTAGCACTTTAAGGGCTGAGAAGGATGATGGCAGCGGTGGTGTGTTGGAGGTGGGTAGGAAGCAATAAAAACCAGGTAGTGTTATCTGATCCTGTGTAATTGCCTCCACTTCTCCAGTACTTTGAGAAACAATCTTTTTGCCTTTTCTGGATGCAAAAAGGTATAATTGAAAAAATCAAACAGAAAATGTAAAGACTCTCTGCTTGTTGTTATAGTGACTGTGAAATATGTATAAATCTCCGCCCTAGAAGGAATTAATTTGACTAACGTAGATGTAAGATCAAAATTAATAGGACTACAACCCTTGGGCCATCTGTGCTTGGTCTTATCAGACGCTCCTGGGGACACAGGACACCATATTATTGTTAAGATGCCTGGAGGGGCAGGCGGGAGTGGGCTGGAGGAAAGATATTAGAGGTCATGTGTTTACCTTGCTTGCAGAAACCTGATGAGGAAAGCTTGAGATACCCACTGTCGGGACCAGGAACCTGACCCCAGGAGCCTCTTACAGATACGGGAACCAGGGTTTAGGCACAGATGGGGCCGGACCATGTGGTCCTGATTGCTATCAGGGAACCGGAGGCTTATGGGTAATCCCCTGCCTCAAAGCAGACAGAGAGCACCCTTAATTAGTTAAGGTCTTCTCAGAGCTCACCACAAGGACAGTCAGAGAAGGGCTGTATATTTAGGTACCAAGTAAGTGCCTTCGATAGATAGGGCATAATGCCAAGGATGGAAAGGGGCAGAGTAAGATAAATAGGGTGTATGCCACCAGGTGGCTGATGGGCCAAAGATCACTGACTAAGGAGTTCCCAGAGAACTCAGTTTCCCCACCTGTAAAGGGAAACCTCCCTCCCTTACATGCAGGCGGTGAAGATGAAATGAACTGATGCATCTTAAGTGAGTGTCAGGCAACCCGCAGCTGCCAGTCCCCACCCTCTCCTCTCTGATGCAAGAACCTGAGTCATCTGGGTTTACTCTGAAATCTCTCCTACCCTGGGCTGCCCCCAGGGCCGTTCCATGGGCCCCAGATCTGCTGTCCTAACCCAGGCGTCCCGTGGACACCGAACTGACCCTTATAGTGCACCCCACCCCCACGCTGAGGCTGCTCACTGTAGGGCCTGAATTTATTCGGTTAGGAAAGCCACCTCCTTTTAAAATGGGAATATATTTGGGCTGCAACAGTGATTTCAATTTGTGGCGTTCACCACAGTCATGCTATCAAGCAGAGTTCAGGTTTATTAACTTTATATGCATCAGAGTCTTTGAAATTGTTAGTTCATATGTATGGAAATAAATTTTCATAAAATGAACTACAAGCCCTATTATAAGGGACATCTAGAATACCAGAGTAAAATAGATTTTAAATGACTAGAACGGCAGGTTTCTGCTATAAATTGGTGTAGGAAGCAGGGGGAAGAGAAAGCATAGATGGAAAAGGAAGACAGGAAGGAAGGGGGGAGGGAGGGAGAGAGGGAAAGAGGAAGGAAGGAAGGAAGGAAAGGGGGGAGGAAAAAACGGGAAAAGAAAAGGAAAGAAAAGAAAGTAGCTGTGAAGTCACTATACTTTTGGTTATGTTCAGGGAGAAATTCCATCCCCTTGTCCCTGGAACCAAGACCCCTACGACGCCCTGTAAAGACTGGAGTCATCCCTCTCAACGCCACTATTGCTCCGGGGTAACTTGGGACGGTGCGGGTGGCATGGCGCTGCAACTGGGCTAGAAGGAACGATAAGGGGCCTGTGTGAGGCTGCAGTTGCCGGCAGCCTGCAACAGGCATCTGCTTTACATCACTGGGCCCGACGATGGGAGGAAACAGTATCCCAGACCCTCCTTGGATGGGACTGCGGTTCCAGGGGGAAGGGGGCGGTGATCTGCATCTGCGGACCAGGAGGAGGGACTGAGGGCTCAGCTTAGGGGTTCACTCAGTCCACTCACTGTCCACCAAAAATCAGTCTCAGAGGGTTCCCTTCTTTATTCCTCCATCTGCCCTGGGAGAGATTTCATAGCTGCTCACACATCGGGTGACGAGCACCAAGCACAGGCTCCTGTGGCGACCAAGGGAAGGAGTGGGGAGAATGTTGTTGGAGGGGAAATGTGAGAAGTTGAACCAGGGCTTCGATTTTTCACCAAGCATCAGATTGCACATAAGTCTGCTATATTGGCCTGACAAAGAAGGAAAGAAAATTGAAAAGCAAATTCTTCTAACATCGTCAGGAAACAGAAAAAAATTATTTACATTTTCTGTCTTATTATTCTCTTTCTAACATTTTTTTCCCCTCTGCCTAAGAATGAATTTGGAATCATCGTTCTGTTATTACCAGAAATTTGTCTCACGTTATTACCAGATGTGACTACAAAGCAAGGTTACTGGTTCCTCAAGCCATGCATGGAAATCAATGTCCTTATTTTATAGTCAAAGCATAGATGAGCAATATGCTTGTATCTCAAATTATTGCTTTGCGTACCTGAAACTAATACAATGTTATAGGACAACAGCTTAATTTAAAAGACCATGTTCTGTTTTCACTGAGTATCCGATGTGGTTTGGGACATCACAGGCGATCTCTGATTTTATTTTTTGAAACATGGAGTCGGGATCTGACTTCAAAATAGTTCATACTTCTACCCTATGATGGAAGGAAGGAGACTTGACTTGGGGTGTTAGACACACAATACAGTGTACAGATGATGCATTAGAGAACCGTATGCCTGAAACTTATATAATTTTATTAACCAATGTCACCCCAATAAATTCAATAAAAATAAATAAAAGTCATCATGTATTATATAATAACTTAATAACATTATCCATTCCACCTCCCCGTGACCCAAATAAGATTATCAGCAGATTGTCTCAGATTCTTAGCAATGGGAGCTGGACCCATGCAGGTCACTGCAGGCAATATTTTGCAGTTTGATACTTGATCGTGATAATGCTTTGAAGTAGGAACTAGGATTTCACTTTTTACTTTCACTTTTTACTTTACTTCACTTTTTTACTGTTTACTCATTTTACTTTCAACATAGTGAACCATTTTAGAGGGTGTCAAGGTCTTGACTGCAAGCCCAGTCACCAAGAGGCGGGGTGCTACTGCGCTTGGAACAGTGCCCATCGCGCCCACAGCGCAACTGCACTTGAGACAGCAGAGTGGACCCTGGATGCTGTAAACTGTGCGGATACGGTTTCTAGAAACTCGTGTATTATATTCCAGATCTCTCTCACTCTGTGGATTATCCACGTACACTACAGGTGAAAGGGTTAAGAGTTTATCCGTCAGCTTTTGCTGTGTAACAAACCCTCCAAAACTCAGTGCTTTAAACCGCACCGATGTCTTCGCCGGTGCCTGTGGGTGGTCAGCCTAGCCTGCGCTTGACTGGGTTTGGCTCCAAGCTGAATGTTGGATCCAGGTCTGCGTCATGTGTTTTGGACCAGCAGGCCGGCTGGGACACGTTTCTCTCATGGCGATGACAGAAGCGCGGGATGCAACAGGGCAAGTCCAAGTGCACACGTCAGGCCTTTGCTTGTGTCACCTCCACTAATGTGCCATTGGCCAGGCTGAGTCAGAGGGCCAAGCCCAGTATCCCCGGAGCAGACGGGATTTTGCTGCGGCTGGCAAGGACTGCAAAGCCACAAAGCAAAGTTCACAGGAAAGGGTGCGGGGGAAGGATTGAAAACAATGATGCCGTGAAAGGGAAGAGAGCCAGTAGCAAAGGAGCTGCTTCTGACATTGTTCTGACACAGGTCTTAGAGCCCGACAGAACTACGAATTGAAGGAAAGATGCCCAGGACCCCTACTGGGAAAGATGGAATTTCTCACCCCGAACGCGTTTAGGCTGGGAGAATCAACTCCACGATGCTTTTAAATAGGTCGTCATCTGCCTCTGTCATCTCTCTGTGCCTCTCTAGAGCTAGCCTAGTATATCTGTGGAATAAGGACAATTATTCTGTCATTGCCTCTCTGTATGCTGGCATTGGATGGAGACTGTATTTACAAGATTCATCACGTGCTCATGGCCAGTATCTTTTAACAACAATAACGGATATAATAGTCACACTCTTCATGGGCATTCTTTGACTTTAATCTTCACAGCAGCCCCGTCAAGTAGGAATTGTTTCTTTTTTCTGTTTCACAAATGATGGACTTAAGTCCTGGGAGACACAGCTACAGGGCCAGGATTTTAACCTAGTTAGTGTCATTTAGCACTCACTTGCTTGTCCCCCACAACCCCAGCGAAGACACTGCCATCGCTGCAGCCAAACTGATACCAGGTGACATATACGTGCTGTAAAATAACACAAAGTGTGTGTCTGTATGACATGTTTGTATGTTTTGTAATACAGAAAATTACTCATCTAAATTTCATTTGAGAACTACTGCATCCTGAGGATTTTGGTTGTTAGTAGAAGAATGCATTTTACAAAACAAGTCTGAATTTTCGAAGTAGTCACTGGGTTTCATTGGCTTCTCACACCAATGTGGCCCCGGGCCAGCCACGCCCACAGTGGGCTAGGGACCTGAAACCTGGTTCCTACCCGGCAGGTCCCAGCCCCCAGGCCTCTTACTCCCTGTGGACAGCTGAGGCGTGTGCAGGGAGCTCTTCATGATCTAATGACACTTTAAAGCCTTTCCTTTATTTCCCTCCTTGATTCTCTAAAGTGTTCTGTGACCTTTTCTGGAACTGGGTGTTAACTGGGCCCACGGAGCCCTATTTGAAGAAACATCCCAGAATTCAAGCCCTCAAGCAGCCTCTTTCTAGACCTGACTTTAACCCTTTAGCTTCCCACTTCCTCCTTTGCACATTGATCTGAACAAAAGGAATCTCTGGACTTTAAAGTGCTTTCAACAGTCATTTGAGATGTGTCCTTTTCATGCTTTTAACTATACAGATAATTCCTCTAAAAAGACTATTCTTAAGAAAAGGACTTTTGGTATGAACTGGAGAGAGTACGACATACCCCTTAAGCCCAAATGCTTTCATGTGAACCCCAAGTCAACAGTTACTGCTCAACTAGCACGTGTTTTTTACTTCTTTATCAAGAGTGTCGTGATTGGGGTTAGGTGCTTTAGGGTTGGCTAATAGAAATGGGAGGGTGATCCAGGCCCCAGGAAGGAGGGGTGTGATTCAAATTAGCTTTATAACTGAGGTGGCCCACATGTCGACCAATGAGACTAGACAGTCATCGTGCACAGCCAGCTGCTGGCGTTGGTGTCCCTCAGCCCTGGTACCTGGTTCTGGCTCCAGGCTCCTGTTAGGTGCTTTTGTAAATACCACCTGCTGTCCAAGGGAAAACAGTTGTCACCATTTAGGACATTCAGTTTCTTAAGGCAATTTCAAAAAGAGGTTCGCAAACACTAATTCAAAAGAATACCTGCATCCCTACGTTCATTGCAGTGTTATTTACAATAGCCAAGACTTGGAAGCAGCCCAAGTGCCCATCAGTAGATGAGCAGACAAGAAAGCTGTGGTGCATTTACGTAATGCAATAGTATTACGCTAAGTGAAATAAGCCCGTCAGAGAAAAACAAGCACCCTATGATCTCACTCATATGTGGAATCTAATGAACAAAGTGACCTAACAAAATAGAATAGAAACAGACTCACAGATACAGAGGACAGACTGACAGCTGTCAGAGGGAAAGGGGTTGGAGGCTGGGTGAAGAGGCGAAGGGATAAAACAAAAGAAAAAAGAAAAAAGAAAAGAAAGCTCACAGACACAGACAACAGTCCGGTGTTTACCAGAGGGAAAGGTAAGTGGGGAGAGGTGGAACAGCGTAAACGTCGGGGTGAATGCTGGTGGAGGGAGACTTGACTTGGGGTTGTAAACACCCAATACAATATACAGATGATGTGGTATAGAATTGTACACCTGAAACCTGTATAATTTTATTAACCAACGTCACCCCAATCGATGCAATTTAAAAAAGGAAAAAAAGATTTTTTGAGCAATGGCTAGAATATGTTATTCCTTCTTAAGGTCCACTGCTGACTGAGAACATAGAAATTCTGGCTTACTCATTCAAAGATGAGTATTGTTCTTTTGTCGTACTTCCTGGTAACTGATATACTTAGCAGTGGCTTCCGTGAAATGACTACCATTTTGATGAAATGTCAGTCAGGTGACAGATGTCTGACATTCAGAGAACCTTAAACCTGGAGAGAACGGGAGATCTTTATTAGATTAGAGCAGTAGGTATAGAATGATCACATTATAGAGGACAAAGAGTTGGATTTAGAAAGAGAAGTCAGCTATGCCAGTGTGACAGCCAGTGGTGAGGGACAACATGGGCTTGTCGCTCTCAGTGCGCAAGTCACAACGTTGACGGGGGATGGGGTCCACAGGCTGAGAGACAAGAACCCAGAGGCACAAGAGGGCTGCCGAGCTCAGCTCTAACTCGGCCTGCTCTGGCTCCCCAGGCTTGCAGCGTCCTTTTCGTGGGGGTCTGCAGGTAGGACGGTCTCTCAAAACAGAACCCAGTGAAGAAGAAGACCTGGGAGTGCGGGGCTGGCTGAAGAGTTTGAGAATCCAAGCGGGCGGCTCCACTGGAAAAGCCTGCCCCTCTTTGTAGCAACTTATTTTAACTAACTTCACATATAAGAGGAAATGTAAAAATGCTATTTGTTCTAAAATGCCCAACAAGAGAGGACTAGTTGAATAATTACAGCATATCTATAATTTAGAATATGAACCAGGGATTGAAAGCTATGTTTTTAGGAAAGCGATGCTATATATTCCTCCGTACATAGATAAATTATTTGTGAAAGGTCTAAAACCTGCATGGAAACGACAAATGCCCAATTTAAATCGCTGTGTTGCTTCTGGAGTGGGTGGAGGGAAACGGGGGCCGAGGAGCACATGTGCACATGGTACCTGTTGTACGTGTGATGTTCACTCTTCAACTGGGTGGTAGGTCCATACGTGTTCAGTATATGAATTTCTATGCTTTTTGTATATTTGAATTATTTCATAATTTAAAAAATCATGTTCTCAAATTCTAAGCATATGACATGTTCATGATAAAATATTAAACAAAAATCAATCAGGCTATAAAATATGTACATAATATCATATCAATTTTACCTTAAAATAATATGTAGACACATATAGATACACATATATAAATAGAATAAAGTAAAAGAGGCTATCTTTAGTGATTTTTATTTTCTTAATTATTCTGTTTTACATTATCTGAATGTTTTACAATAAGATACCTCTTATAATCTAAGAAGCGGTCTTATAAAATATTATGGTCTCTAACAATTAATGAAAAGTGCATTGTACACATTCACTTATTTTTTAAAAACCCTTACCTGAGGATATATTTATTGATTTTATTTACTTATTTATTTTATCTTTAGACAGATGGGAAGGGAGGGAGAAAGAGAGGGAGAAAAACATCAATGTGTGGCTGCCTCTTGCACACCTGGCCCACAACCCAGGCATGTGCCCTGACTGGGGAATTGAACCAGCAACCCTCTGGTTCGCAGGCCAACACTCAATCCACTGAGCTGTACCAGCTAGAGCTACTTAGTGATTTTAGAGAGAGAGGAAGGGGGAGAAAGAGAGAGAGAAACATCGATTGTTGTCTCTTGCACATGGCCCGAGGGGATGGAACGCGCCACCTAGCATGTGCCCTGACCTTTTGGTGCATGGGACAATGCTCCAACCAAGTGAGCCACCCGGCCAGGGCCATGCTCACTTTTTAAAATGTCATACGTGCTTCCTCTCTCCCACCCCTCGATATGTCACAGCTTTGTGCACATCCCTTCAGTTCCTTTTTGTGCCCTTTTCTTTGTGTATGTGTGCATTTGTGCACATACCTCACTTGTATTTACAAAATCAGGTCATATTATCCATACTGTTTAATGATTTACTTTTTTTCACTTTATACTGAATCATGGGAGATTTAAAAATATGACTATGTGTAGGTTTACATCATATATATATTTTTAAAGATTTTATTTATTTATTTATTTTTTAGAGAGAAGGGAAGTAAGGGAGAAAGAGAGGGAGAGAAACATCAGTGTAAGAGAGAAATGTCAATCAGTTTCCTTTTGCATGGGTTCTGACCAGGGATCGAACCAGCAACCCAGGCATGTGTCCTGACTGGAAGTCAAACTGGCAACTTTTCCTTTTGTGTGATGCCCGACCCACTGAACCACACTGGTCAGGGAAGATTTACCTCATATTTTTAGTCCAAAAATTTTTTTAAAGAAATTTAATTTTATTCACTCAATCTCATTGTAATAGCTGCATAGTACTTATAACATAAAAATAAATGTATATATTTTTATCATAGCTGTATCAAAGCTCATTTCACTATATCTCTCACAGTGGATATTAAGTCATTTCCTAATTATTTCTCTATTAGTAAATGTTTCTGTGACTATCCTTATTTTATGTGCATGAACAAGAATTTTTGTAAGGAAGATTCCTAGAAATGGAGTTTCTGGGTCACGGAGTACACACATACTCAATAACGTTAAATCTGCCAAACTGCCTTTCTAAAACATTTTGTCACTTAATTATCCCAATGTATATGACTCTTGTTTCCTCAGATCCTTGCATTTTACTAGCATCATATTTTGAAAAATACAAGTTTATTAAGAATGTGTGACACAATAAATCAACAAACAATAAGTGCTGGCGAGGAGGTGGAGAAAAAGGAGGCCTCGTGCACTGCTGGTAGGAATGCAGACGGGTGCAGCCACTGTGGAAAACAGTACAGAGAGTCATCAAAAAATTAAAAATGGAACTGCCTTATGACCCAGCAATCCCACTTCTTGGAATTTATCCCAGGAATCTTGAAACTCTAATTTGAAATAATACATGCACCCTGTTCATCACAACATTATTTACAACAGCCAAAACCTGGAAGCAGCCCGAGGGCCCATCAGTGGGTGAGTGGATAAAAAGCAGTGAAGGAGGGTATAAGGGGGTTAAATAGTAATGGAAAAATGCAATTAAAAAAAAAAAAAGCAGTGGTACTTTGTCCTGGCTGGCCGGCTCAGTTGGTTACAGCATCATCCTGGTACGCCAAGGTTGTGGGTTTGACCCCGCCCCCCATCAGGGCACATACAAGAATCAACCAATGAATGTTTCTGTCTCTCTCTCTCTCTCAAATCGATTTAAAAATAAGATCTAAATTATTGAGTACTTGATTAGTCTTTTATTTTATTTTAAAGATTTTATTTATTTTTTTAGATGGAGGGGAAGGGAGGGAGAAAGACAGTAAGAGAAACATTGATGTGAACTGGGGATCGAACCTGCAACCCAGGCATGTGCCCTGACTGGGAATTGAACCCATGACCTTTCACTTTGTGGCACGACACCCAACCAACTGAGCCACACTGGCCAGGGTGGATCATTCTTTTAATATTATCCTATGATACCCTGGCCAGTATGGCTCAGTTGCTTGGAGTGCCATGCAGTAAACTGAAAGGTTCAGTTCCTGGTCGGGGCACATACCTAAGTCACAGGTTTGTTGCCTGATCAGGGCGCGTTCTGGGGGTGGGGTAGCAGCTGATCAATGTTTCTCTCTCACATGGATGTCTCTCTCCCTCCAGTCCCCTCTCTCAAACCAATAAGCATGTCCTCAAGTGGGGAATCAAAAAAAAAAAAAAAAAGGATTATCCTAGGATAATCTTTGAATGAAAGTACTGTATCCAAAAAGTAATTTACAAGGTCAGGTTTGAGTGCAATATTCCAAGTTCAATGATGGTTTTTGCAAATGTTTCCCAGGTGAGATGTGTGATAACATTGTAGAATCAATCAGCTCTATCGTTGCTATATCACCCTCCCTTTAACATGGCTACTTTTAAAAAATAAATAAAAATAAAAATAAAAATAAAATGGCTGCTTTTTAAAAACATATGGTTCCCAGCTGAAGTTTTATCACTGCTGCTGCTTTTCTTCCCAAAAGATTATACACCAGTTTGATCAGTTTCATCAGTAGGAAAATATTTTCTCCTCAAGTTAGGAATGAATTTCTGCAGTTGGAAACGTTTCTTATATTACAAATATGGAATCAGAACATGCTCTTCATTTAATGGGAGGAAATGTTTTTTGTCAACAGTCACTAGTGCACTAAGAATTGGAACGTGACACGTCAATAATGGCAAAGGACAGAGGAATTGCCTCACTTGTCCGTCCAGCCTGGTGTCCTGGGCCAGCCTAGGCCACAGCGTTAGCTTTGAGTGTGTGCCCTGTCCCCTGGCTCACTGGTGTGCAAGGACACAGGTGGATGGAGAACGGTGAAGCTCAAACCCACTGAGGATATATGAGGTCTGTCCGGAAAAAGTCCAGCCATTGTTAATATAATGAGAACAGTTTGTGTGACATCGAAGTAACCTGGCAGCCAAGGCAAGTGGACTAAAATGCACATCCGTGAACAATGACAATTTTCTGCACTAGTCAGTGAGGGTGGTAGATGCCATTGAGTGGGCAAGTGTACTATGTGGCCATCGTAGTCAAAATGACTGAGACAGTAGAGTTACGAATCTGCATCAGACTTTGTGTTAAGCTTGAACATTCCTCTGCGGAAACTATTGGGATGACTCAGAAGACCACAGCTGTGGGCAGCTGGTGATTGGCAGCTTCATCACGACATCGCGCCTGCTCATGCATCCTGTCTCATGCAGAGTGTTTTGGTGAAACATCAAATCACCCAGGTGACTCAGCCCCTCTACAGCCCATATTTGGTGCCCTGAAACTTCTGGCTTTTCCAAAAACTAAAATCACTTTTGAAAGGGAAAAGATTTCAGACAATTGAAGAGATTCAGAAAAATATGACGGACAGCTGATGGCGACTGGGAGAACTGTGTGAGGTCCCAAGGTGCCTACTTTGAAGGGGACTGAGGTGTTATTGTACAATGTTTCTTGTATTTTGCACCTTCTTCAGCAAATGTCTCTATTTTTCATATCACATGGATGGATGCCTTCTGGACAGACCTCGTACAAGAATTTGAAGAGGGCACCGTCCTGGATGAGGAACAGAGGGAAAAATTCTGGTTCAGGATCTTATTGGCAAGATCTGTTCTTCAGAGAGTTCTATCTAAAAGCTCACCCACCCCATCCAGCAACTTGGGAACTCCTCTGTCAGAACCCCATTGAGCCTGGTCCTGACTTCAGGGTCCTGCTGACACACACTGATTTTGACATTGAAGGCAGTGATGACGCTAAGAGGCTTAGGGAAACCCTGGCTGGTGTGGCTCAGTGGGTTGAGCACCGGCCTATGAACCAAAGGGTCACCCCTTTGATTCCCAGTCAGGGCACATGCCTGGGTTGCGGGCCAGACCCCCATAGGGGGTGTGCAAGAGGCAACCACACATCGATGTTTCTCTCCCTCTCTCCCTCCCTTCCCCTCTCTAAAAAAAATAAATAAATAAAATTTTTTAAAAAGAGTTAAAAAAAAAAAGAGGCTTAGAGAAGTGGCTATCTCTTCGAAGTGCCCTTCTGTTCCTTCTTTTCCTTCCTTTCTTTCCTCTTATGTTCTTGAGAATTTTTTTTTTAGAATTTTATTTTATTTTTTAAGTATATTTTATTGAGTATGCTATTACAGTTGTCCCATTTTTTTCTCCCCTTTATTTTCCTCCACCCTGCACCCCCCCACACCAGCATTCCCCCACTTAGTTCATGCCCATGGGTCGTACATATAAGTTCTTTGGCTTCTCCATTTCCTATACTGTTCTTAACCTCCCCCTGTCTATTTTGTGCCTACCATTTATGCTTCTTATTCCCTGTACCTTTTCCTTCATCCTCCCCTCTCCCCTCCCCACTGATAACCCTCCATGTGATCTCCATTTCTGTGATTCTGTTCCTGTTCTAGTTGTTTGCTTAGTTTGTTTTTGTTTAGGTTCAGTTGTTGATAGTTGTGAGTTTGTTGTCATTTTATGGTTCATAGTTTTGATCTTTTCTTAGGTAAGTCCCTTTAACATTTCATGTAATAAGGGCTTGGTGATGATGAACTCCTTTAGTTTTACCTTATCTGGGAAGCACTTTATCTGCCCTTCCATCCTAAATGACAGCTTTGCCAAATAGAGCAATCTTGAATATAGGTCCTTGCCTTTCATGACTTTGAATGCTTCTTTCCAGCCCCTTCTTGCCTGTAAGTTTTCTTTTAAGAAATCAGCTGCACTGGCTGGTGCGGCTCACTGGATTGAGCGCCGGTCTGTGAACCCAAGAGTTGCCAGTTCAATTCCCAGTCAGGGCACATGCCTGTGTTGCAGGCCAGGTCCCTGGTTGGGGGTGTGTGAGAGGCAACCAGTCAATTTATCTCTCACACATCAATGTTTCTCTCCCTCTCTTTCTCCCTCCCTTCCCACCGTTCTAAAAATAAATAAATAAAATCCTAAAAAAAAAAAGAAATCAGCTGATAGTCTATGTTTACAGGTAACTGTCTCCTTTTCTCTTGCTGCTTTTAAGTTTCTCTCATTATCTTTAATTTTGGGTAATGTAATTATGATGTGCCTTGGTGCGTACTTCCTTGGGTCCCACTTCTTTGGGACTCTCTGAGCTTCCTGGACTTCCTGGGAGTCCATTTCCTTTGCCAGATTGGGGAAGTTCTCCTTCATTATTTTTTCCAATAAGCTTTCAATGTCTTGCTCTTCCTCTTCTCCTTCTGGCACCCCTATGATCCGGATGTTGAAGCATTTAAAGTTGTCCTGGAGGTTCCTAAGCCTCTCCTAATTTTTTTGAATTCTTGTTCCTTCATTCCGTTCTGGCTGAATGTTTATTTCTTCCTTCTGCTCCAAATTGTTGATTTTAGTCTGGGTTTCCTTCCCTTCATTGTTGGTTCCCTGTATATTTTTCTTTATTTTACTTGACATAACCTTCACTTTTTCCTCTATTTTGCGACCATACTCAACCATTTCTGTGAGCATCCTGATTACTAGTGTTTTGAATTCTGCATCTAATAGGTTGGCTACCCCTTGTCACTTAGTTCTATTTTTGGAGTTTTGATCCGTTCTTTCATTTGGGTCATATTTCTTTGTCTCGACACACCTGTTATGTTTAAAGGGCAGAGCCTTAGGTATTCACCAGGGCGGGGCTACCCACAGTTGCTGCACTGTGGCACTGTGTGTGGGGCAGGGGTTAGAGAGGGACAGCGGCTGGCTTTCAGTCGCTTCCCCTGCTACCCACAAGCAAACTGGGCCCCTCTGGTGCTGATTCCCGGATGGGTGGGTCTGTGTACGTTCTAGACCCTGAGGGCTCCTCCAATGCACTCTCCTGTGAGGCTGGGAGATTCTCCCACCGCTGCAGCCCCCACAGGGTCTTTACCAGTAGAGGCTTTGAGGCTTCCTTTTTCTGCACTGGAGCCCTGGGTTGCACGGTCTCACTCTGCTGTTGTTCCTTCTGGCTTATCCGTGTACAAATGTGGGACTGACAGCTGCCATCTAGCCTGCCGAGTCCTCTAGCCACCGCTTTGCTGTATCCTTACCACCCCATCTGCCCATCTCCACCCCTCCTACTGGTCTGGATGAATATTTCTTCTTTAACTCCTTGGTTGTTGGACTTCCATACATTTGATTTTCTGGCAGTTTTGATTGTTTTTTGTTTTTAAATTTGTTGTCCTTCTGTTGGTTGCACGAGGAGGTAAAGGGTATCTACCTATGCCTCCATCCTGGCCGGAAGTCCTATTATTTTGAGAATCTTTATGTCCCCCGCCTTCCTGCCTCATCTATGTTCCTGACGTGGTCTAAGCAGGGCATGGACCAAAGCCAATGTTAAATAAATGCCATTTGAGTGAACAAATGAATGATCCTTATGGCTCAGACTTTAAAATACTTATGCAAACATTTTAAACTCTTTTGGGCTTGTCTAATTATACTGTATTTTTAGGTTATGAGTTTTTAAAGCTTGTCACTTACTGAATGAAACATTTCTTCATTATTTTTAATATACATTGTAGAGAATGTAAGCAGTGCTCTTTAAACGGAAACGTCTTGGGATTCAATAGGAAAACCTGGATTCTCTTTATCCAGATCACATGTGTTTTCAGAGAATTTGAACACTTGATTCACTTCTCAACCTTCGTGTTTTCAGTCTAAAGAGTACCTGGCTGGTCTGTCTTTAGCAGAGTCTCTGCTCTTTTCCCTCCCAGACCCAATTCCTTAATCCTTTTAGGTTCAGTGATCAAAAAACTTGTAGCACTTCCTTTTGTGGACATTTCAAAGTTCTTTTGTTATAAATTTGATTCTAGGACAATAATGTTTTGTTGCTGTTTTGGGTCTTAAGAAGGGATCTTCTTTTTTTTTGTGTATAGAGGATTTATTTTATCACTGAATAAGTTATCTTGACCTTTTCTGGAAGTAGGATCTTTTAGTGGGAGGCATGTCCAAACCAGTTTTCTTATCTTTGTTTTAGTGAGTGACCACCCATGCCTTCTTCTTTTTAAAAATAACTTTGAGATGTAATTTATATACCATAAAGTTCACCCTTTTAAACTATACAATTCAGGGGTTTTTAGTATATTTACAGAGTTGCACAATCATTGCCATAATCTACTTTTAGAACATTTTCATTATCCCCAAAAAGACCTTGAAAATTTATCAGTCACTCCTCCTTCCTCCTACTGTCATCTCCCCTTCTCGCCCCAGGCAATGGCCAATCTACTTTCTATCTCTATAGATTTGCACTTTCTAGATATTCTTCTAAATGGCACCATACAATATTTAGCCTTTTGTGTTTAGCTTCTTTCCTTACCATGTTTTTTGAGCCTCATCCATGTTGTAGTATGTATCAGTACTTCATTCCTATTTATTACTGAATGATATTCTATTGTATGGATATATCAGATTTTGCTTGTGCATTCACAAGCTGATGGACATTTGGGTTGCTTTCGCTCTTTGGCCTGGCTCTAGGGGGCAGATACTTTCCTCTGCCCTCAAGGTTCTTTCAACCAGTCCAATAGTCAAGTCGACATGAGAAAGATTAACAAGAGAACATAGCTAAATTTAATTATGTATATTACACACATAATGTACACAAATCCTGCAGACATGGGAAAGTCAGAGACCCCACATCCATGAGAGGTTCAAAGACAGACAGGGAAAGCAGGTAGTTATGACTTCCTGAGCTGGGGAAGGGGCAAGGTGCCTTGGGGGCATCTGAGGTTTCTGCAGAGAGAACAGGTTTAGTAATTAGCAGGTTGCCCTGCCCTATAGCTGAGTCAAAAGAGGTTCTCTGATAATCTCTTATTATGGGTAAGGACCTCAATTCAAGCTCTTCCAGGTAGTCAAGGGAGGGGCAGAAACTTTTCTTGAGCCTTTAGCACAAAACAGCCCACATACCCCAGAGACACATCTCAGGGTGGCTCTTCCTGACTCCCACATGGTTATGGATGTTCATGTACAAGTGTTTGTCTAGATATACATTTTATTTTCATTTCTCTTGGGTATATCCCTAGGAGCGCAATTGTTGATGCATATGGTAGCTCCCTCTGTTTAACCTTTTGCACAACTACCACACTGTTGCACAAAGAGACTGTGCCATTTTACCCTTCGCCTGCAGTGCACAAAGGCTCTGCTTTGTCTGTGTCCTTGCAAACACTCGTCACTGCCCATCTTTTTTATTACAGCCACCCTAGCAGGAGGGAAGTGCTATCTCATTGTGGTTCTGATTTGTGTTGCCTTCATGACTAATAACGTTAAGCATCTTTCCGTGTGTTTTTTAGCTATTCATATATCTGCTTTGGAGAAATGTCTATTCAAGTCCTTCACCCATTTTTAATGAGATATATGTCTTTTTACTGTTGAGTTGTTAGAGTTCTTTATATATTCCTGATACACCTCTTCCTTCTGAATAAACTATTTTTATGTGGCTTTAAAGACATTGCATTCTGGTTTCCCTCCCTCTTCATTGTTTACTCTAAGTTTTCTTTGCTGTTTTTTTCTCGTTTTGCTGATCCTTTTTAAGAACAACAACAACAACTCGCTATTGAAGCAAACATACACAGAGAAATGGCTTAAATAAGTTTTTTTTTTTTTTTTTTTGGAGAGAGGGGAAGGGAGGGAGAAAGAGAGGGAGAAAAACATGGATCATTTGCCTCTCACATACCCTCAACTGGTGACCTGGCCCACAACCCAGGCATGTGCCCTGAATAGGAATCGAACCTGTGACCTTTTGGTTCACAGGCTGGTGCTGAGCCCACTGAACCACACCAGCCAGGGTTTAACTAAGTTTTCACACAGTGAATGAACCTGTTTACCCAGAACCCAGATCCAGGACTACTACACAGTCAGCAGCAACTCCCCAGCAAGGGCTCTCCTGCTCTCTCTCCTCACTGCCCTCTGCACGGAGAGCCAGCTCTGCTGACTTCTAACATCACAGACGTTACACTCGTCAAGGAACTTTAAGTAAACAAAGTAATGTGACACCTATCTCTTTTTTCTTTCTCTCAAAGTCATATGTATCTGATTCTTTCCTATTGTTTGTACTTGTAGATTATTCATTTGCATTGTTGTGGGGTATTCCATTAGATAAATTCACCATAATTTATTCGTTCTATTGTCGATGGGCATTTTGATAGTTTCCAGGTTGTGGCTGTAGGAATAGTGCTCTCATGGACATTCTTGTACATGTCTCTTGGTAAGTTACCTACCCACCTACTTACCTACCTATCTTCCTACCTATCTACCTACCTACATACATACCTGCTAGATCTAGAACTGTGAGTAGAATTGCTAAGTTATAGAGTATTATTATTTGTTCAAGATATCAATTTTCCAAACTGGTTATACCAATTTACACTCCTGTTACAGCGTGTAACGTTTTGGGTTGCAGCCATTCCTCCCCAGACGGTGGATGGGTTGCAGCTGTGGCTGACACTGAGACAAGTGTTGTCGTGGCCGATGAAGCCAAGCCTGACGTGGATACTTTGCAGGTCCTAGGGCACCTGGCCAATCGCTTATGCTCCCACTCCAGCAGGGCCATGTACTCAGGGAACCCGAAAAACGACCAATTCATCCTCTCAAGTGACTGGCATTTGTTGATATGGCAATTGGGTGGTTTGAGCAAGGACTGGGGGCTATGATGTGCAGGATGCTATATACTGGCAAGTACTTTGACAAGGCCAGCTGGAAGGACAAAGCTGGCGCCATTAGCCAAGCAGGCCTATGACCTTGTTAAACATGACTGCCATTTTATTCTTTTGAGCTTATGTCCCTAGGAGTGGAAATTACTGGAAAGTGAGAACAGAATGTGACTAATCACACCGCCGTTCCCCCCCCCCCCCACCACAGGCAAAAGATAACATTGGAGCAAACTGCACTTTATGCAAAACTAACGAAAACCTCCTGTGTTGCGACATCCCTAATAGCCCAGGGGCCACACAACAGCAACTCCCCAACCTTTCATAACCCAATTATAATCCAATAAAAACTCAGAGCCCCCACATTTCACTGCTGGTGTGTCTCTCAACACCATGCCCCTTTCCACTCTCGGAAAGCGAATGAAAATTTGTTCTCTGCCTTTCCTTGTCTTTGTGAACTCTTTCACAGCCCGTGTCACTGACCGCCCTGAAACCAACCACCGGGGGTACTGCCTCTTGAGAGATAGTGAGTTTTGGAGGGCTCCAACTAGGAGGCATTGGCTTTCAGTTCCCACTACAGTATGGATAATGTCATAGCCATCTTTGACGTGAACTACCTGGGCTACAGTGGTGTCTTTCCCATTAAGATCTACACAGACATCTACTGGAAGTGCTGCGAAGACTTTGGGTATAATACCTATGTGATGGATGGCCATGACACTGAGGCGCTGTGTGTGGTATTCTGGCAAGCAACTCAAGTGAAGAACAAGCCCACTGTTCTAATTGCCAAGATCTTCAAGGGCCGGGGCATCCCCAGCATCGAGGATGCAGAAAATCAGCAATGGAAAGCCAGTGCCAACAGAAAGAGTAGTTGCAATTATCAAACTAATTGAGAGCCAGATGGAGACCAACAGGCATTTCGAACCAAAATCCCCTGTTGGAGACTTGCCTCAGATCAACATCATGGACATAGAGACGACCTCTCAACCCGCTTACAAAGTCAGTGACAAGGTAGCTACTCGGAAAGCCTGTAGTTTGTCTCTGGCTAAGCTGGGCCATGCAAATCATAGAGTCATTGTGCTGATGGTGACACCAGGAACTCCACCTTCTCTGAGATGGTCAAGTAAAAGCACCCTGAGTGCACTGAGTGCTTTATTGCCAAGCAAAACAAGGTGAATGTGGTGCTGGGATGCACCATGCACGGTTGGACCATTGCTTTTGTTAGCACCTTTGCTGTCTTTTTGACCCGAGCATCTGATCAGATCTGGATTGGAGGGCCATCTCTCAGAGCAACATCAACCTTATTGGGTCCCACTGTGTGGTATCAGTTGGTGAAGATGGCCCCTCCCAGATGTCCCTGGAGGATTTGGCCATGTTCCAAGCCATTCCCAACTGCACCATTTTCTAACCAAGCGATGCCATCTCAACAGAGCATGCTGTGTTTCTGGCGGCCCACACCAAGGGAGCGTGCAACATTTGGACCAGCGGACCAGAAACTGACGTACTTACACCCCAGAAGAAAGTTTTGAGATTGGACAGACCAAGGTCCTTCGCCACGGTGTCAGTGACAAGGTCACAGTTATTGGAGCTGGAGTTAAAGTCTTAGCAGCTGCTGATGCTCTTTCCAAACAAGGTATTTCTATCTGCGTCATTGACCTGTTCACCGCTAAAACCCTGGATACTGCCGCCACCGTCTCCAATGCAAAATGCACAGGTGGCTGAATTATCACAGTGGAGGATCACCACCCAGAAGGTGGCATCGGGGAAGCTGCGGGTGCAGCTGTTTCCATGGAGCCTGCCCTCCTGGTTCATCGGCTGGCCGTGCATGGAGTGCCTCAGAGTGGGAAGTCAAGCGAACTGCTGGATGTGTTAGGAATTAGTGCCAAACGCATTATAGGGGCCACGAAGTGTATTTTAACAAACTAAAATAGCTGCTGGCTTCAGTCTTAAAAGACTAACCTCTACATTTATGCTTGTTGACAAACCAGCACTGAAATCTATACTGCTTGTTCTTTGTTCTTCTTAAAGGCAAACAAGTTCCTGTTAAGCCATAATTACATATACAAGTGTAACTCTCATCTTTAAGTAATCAAAGTGGGTTATAAGATTTTTAAGTGAGCTCTCGCTGGTGGGCTCAGTGGGTTGAGCACTGGCCTGTGGACTGAAAAGTTGCCAGTTTGATTCCCGGTCAGGGCACATGCCTGGGTTGCGAGCCAGGTCCCGTTGGGGGAGTGCAAGAGGCAGCTGATCCATGTTTCTCTTCCTTCCCACCTCTCTAAAAATAAATAAAATGTGAAAACAAAAAGATTTTAAGTTACAGCATAGCTAACGAAACAACCACCTGATAGTAAGTTTTATGATGAGACTATACATATCTGGGCTGGGGATTGACATAGGGTAACAGTTTCTAAATGTGTGTATTTTCGTCATAAGTAAAGAAAATGTGAACTGTGAGGACAGCAACTGCCCGGGCTGTGCAGCCCGATAGCACCACGCTGCCTCCGGCTGCCCCAGATCGGGAGTTTATGTGCTGCCGTCCTATGTGCAGCTTCCTGGGCACCGTGTGACTGCAGAAGCCCTGGAATGTCACCTCCCCTCTTGTGGTGCGTGAGCAGCAATGAAAGCTCTTAGAATGTCCTCCGCTGCTTGTGGTGACTAGTCAGTGAAGAGAGGACACAACTAGTTTTAGTCTCCACATTGCACTCTTTTGTGAGGTCTCAGAATGTCTCATTGGCCCAGTGACCAAACCAACTGTTAGCTCAATTATATTTGTGTAATAAGGATACTAGCTAAAGTTAATAAAGCATTTAGAAATGTGGTGGTGTTACATTATGGTTTTATTTGCATTCTCTGATAGCAAAATTGAGCACCGTTTTACACGTTTATTGGACATATATATATTCACTTTTTTGGGGTATTAGTTTAAGGGTTTTTTTTTTTTTTGGCCATTTCCTAATATTTAGTCTTCTTTTTCAAATTGTTTTGCAAGAGTTGTTTATGTAGTCTGATGACAAGTCTTTGGTCAGATATGTGTATTGTAGATTTCCTTTATTTGGTCTGCCTTTTCAGTATTTTAATGGTGTCTTCGGATGAATGAAAATTCTTAATTGGAATTTTTTTCTTTATAGTGAGTACTTGTGTCCTGTTTTGCCTACTTCAAGATCATAAAGCTGTTTCTCTGTTTTCTTTCATATTTAAAGAAGCGGTCCAGCTGGGGTGAGGCTGGAGACCAAGATTTTTTCCTCCATAAGGTATCTAGTACCAATGAGTGAAATACGGTCCTCCCTCCACTGCAGGACCAGGTACCCTCTGTTGTAAATTGGGTAACCGTGTGGGCATGGGTCTGTTTCTTCCCTGTTGGTCTACTGGTTCATCTTTGCGCCACTCTCACTGTCTTAATTATCATAGCTTTAAAAACCTAGGTTTCATATCTGGTAGTGACAACGCAGCTTCGTTCTTCTTCTTCAAGATTGCCTTGGCTCTTCGTGGCCTTTTGTATTTTACGTGTATTTTAGAATTGTCAACGTAAGAAACATTCAAACCTGTAGAGAATTTCTGTGAGCTTATTTGAGCCAAACTGATGACAACTGCCCAGAAGCAAAATCTGAACGGATTGAGAAAATGCTCTGGAAAATGGCAGTTTCGCACTTTATGTTTTACGTCACAGTCAAAAGAGAAGACATAAGGGGGTTACACGAAATCCACTGGTGACAGATGGGAGACAGGAGAAAGCAAAGTGGGGGAAACCTTTGGGGTTTAATAAAAAGGTAAAATGATAGACGCATGTTCCTTTTGCATAGATGGGTGCAGAGTAGTTAATAGTGAACGATTAACATGATAACAGGAACGGTGAGGGGATCTGTGGTCTCTGCTCTGGTGCAGTGGTTGTACCCCAGGGGTTTGAAAAAGGGAAGTTACCTCGAAATTCCAAAGGTCTGTTCTCATAGGCTCAAAAAGACAATAGACGGGCTCAATCAAGGTAAAGATTGAATTTTACCAGGGAAGATTCTAGCCTAGGACAAGGACTGCCCACAGTGACCTGCTTTTAGTTAATAAGTTTTAATTTCAGACATTCCTTTGTGGTTACTTTCGGTCTTGGAGTTTGTAAGGCTGCCTTGCAAGCCTTCCCTGAGCTTGTCAGGTTTCGTATGTGGCCCCTTTTCATCTGCAGAATCACCTTGTCAATTTTCACATACACAGAAGCACACACACACACACTCGCATCCGTAAACCCTGCTGGGATTTTGACTGGTGTTGTACTGAATCCATGCATCTTCTGAAAATATTCCCTTCCTTTATTTAGGCCTTTTTTAGGTTCCTTCAATACCATTTTATAATATTCAGCGTATAGGTCTTGCACATTTTTCATCGGATTTCTTCCTTTGCTATTTGATATTTTTCAAAATGTAAATGGTTTTACTTTAAAAGCTTAATTTTCTCTTTACTTATTCTGGTATATATAATTGATTTTTGTAAACTAGCCTTAAATCCAGTGACCTTGCCAACTTCACTCATTAATTCTAATACTTTGATGGAAAGTAGGTTTGGAGTATCTATGTATACAATCATGTAATCAGTTTTATTATTACTTTTTTTCTTTTCAACTCTTTTGCTAAAACCATGTTCTCTATATCGCAATATATTTTAATCACTGATCCTTCCTCTTGTTATAGCTCATAATTATGGGAAGATTCATCAGTTCTCGGCTTCCCCAAATCCTCAGTAGCCCTGTATGGGACAAGTGTCACATCTGTAAAATGATATTCTGCCCAGGAATCATGTATAACCATATTTTGGCCAAACATTCCCCAGCTCATACCTGAATCCCCTTAAAACTCCCAGTTAATTTCTAGACTAATTTGTTTAAATCTGTTTTAATCTATTCATTTGACTTTATCAAATTTCTCTTTTAAAGGTCTTAGTGCAAATCGACAGTAGTGCCTTGACCAACTCAGCTGAATCTGTGTCCGGGAAAGCACAGTGCGTCCAGAGCACAGCGTGGCGGAAGTGTTAGACAGAAAACTGGTGTGGCAGCTTGTTTCATCTAGGCTTTCAGGAGTGACATCCCTTTACTCTTGCGGCCACCTTCTGTTAGTTAGAAGCAAACCACCAGGTCCGGGGCACACTCAGGGGAGAGGATGACACAGGGTGGGAACAGCATAGAGCAGCAATAATTGGGAATGTATTTGAGGCTGCCCACCATATCGCCCCCGGCTTTCTACAGTGTGGCTATTGGAACCTTATTCTAAAAAGGACCAAGCTAATTTAAATCATGAATGTTTATGTGCCATGACATATGTAACATAACAATTATGCTACACTTTAAAAATTAAAACTCCCGTACACACCCCATATTCCGTGGCCCTGGCATACTGTGTTTCCCAGCCTGCAAGCGTACGTTCAATGAGCTCAAACTTCTTACCCAAATTTTATATCCTAATGGCTCTTCATGTGTCCTCTAAAAATCTTCTAGATTTTTCACTTTTGCTCTGTATTCCATGAGCCTAAGACCAAAACCAACAGTTCTGCATCTCTGTTAGGCCTGAGAAATTCTTTTAAGACCAAGAAAGGGGAGTTGATACCAATGTAATGGACTAAATATTTTTTTTCACCCAAAGAAGCTGCACAGTCATTCAGACACTACCATTCGCAATCAGGTAATTACTGACAGGTGTCTGTCACAATCAGATGTAAACTTCTATTGAACCTACCCCTGTCCTTGCGTTTATGTCCAAACACTCTACCTCTGGCCTGTTCACCCTCCCAGGGAAGACCCCATCCTCTCTCTCCTTTCATTTGTTAAACATGTGCAGTCTCTCCCTTCTAACACACCAAGGATGTTGCTTCAGCAATATTCTTTTTCCCGACTCATCAATTTCCCCATCTCCACTGGATGTGTCTGTCATCACTGTACCAAATGGTATGTTATGTCTCTTAAAACTCTTAAAATCTTTCTCTTGATCCCGCTTATTCTTCCAGCTATATTTTCTCTCCCTTCCTTTTAAGCAAAATCCTTGAGAGAGTTGTCAATAGTTGCTCTGTCCAATCTTCTCCTCTAATTCACTATGGAATCCACTCCACCCAGGTCACTGAAACTGTCTTTGTGAAGTCCATGGTGACCTTCATATTGCTAAATCCAAGGGGCGAGTCTCAGACATCTTGAGGGACCTGTTAGTGCTTCATGGAATGGTTACTCTTTTTTTTTTAAAGATTTTATTTATTTATTTAGAGAGAGGGGAAAGGAGGAAGAAAGAGAGGAAGAGAAACATCAAGGCCTGGTTGCCTTTCGCATGCCCCCAACTGGGGACCTGGCCCACAACCCAGGCATGTGCCCTGACTGGGAATCAAACTGGTGACCCTTTGGTTCTCAGGCTGGCAGTCAATCCACTGAGCCACACCAGCCGGGGCTGCAATGGTTACTCTTTCCTCTTTGAAACACTTTCTTCCCTCGGGTTCCAGGATACCAGCTATCCTACTCTGGCCTGTGCTCCTCTCCACAATTTTTCCCTGTTGGGGTACCTTGAATTTCTTTTCTATCTACACTCCTTCCCCTGGTTTTAAACACTATTTATATGGGGATGACTCCTAGTCACAGCCTCTCCCTGGACTCAAGATCTGTATAACGCAGGAATTTCTTTCTTTTCTTTCCGTTTAAAGATTTTATTTATGTATTTTGAGAGAGGGGAAGGGAGGGAGAAAGAGAGGGAGAGAAACATTGATGTGTGAGAGACACAGCAATCGGTTGCCTCTCACACGCCCCGAACTGGGGACCTGGCTTACAACCCAGGCATGTGCCCTGACTGGGAACTGAACTGGCGACCTTTCAGTTGGCAGGCTGGCACTCAATCCACTGAGCCAGACCAGCCAGAGCGCGCAGGGATTTCTTTTTACCAGAAGTGGTGCAAAGATTACTTCAAAGTAAAAACCTCTGCGCTACAACAGATACTGAAAGAACTTCCCTGATCTGAGTGAGGCAGGTCTCTTTAGGAGGGTCGGCCCTCCCATGTCTCCAGTCAAGGAGGCGACTGACAGGCCTTGGGCACTGGGACATTCCTCTTCCCCACCCTCCCACTCCTCAAAAATTGTTTAAACAAGCCTCATCAGGACCTTCTATCCTTTGAAGCTTCACACTCTTCCCCTCCTCTTTATTAAGCTGGTATGTAAACCTTTACACCTCGAGCTGTTTGGGAAGTTACTCTGGGGTAAGGCACTCCTGCAGCTGTAATCAACTTTTCTCCTCTTGTCAGTGAATTTGCAGGCCCTGATAACGAGGGCATAAATTGGTAGAGGATACGTTTTTCTTCCAGCAATAACTTACCACCTTGACATCTCCATCTGGTTGAAGACCGGCCTCTCAAACTTGCTGTGTCCCAGACTCTCCTCTGATCTCCAAACCCCATCCCTGCGGCCCCTCCTGCTCCTACTGTCCCTGCGGCCTCCTACTCAGCCATGACTCACTTGCTCAGTCACCAGCTTTTTTACAATTTCTATTTTGCATCTTATAGCCAATCTGTTGGCAAATCCTATCGCCCATACCTCCAAATATATCCATAACCTGATGATTTCCCCCCAGCTCCACTGTTACCAGTTTGGTTCCCTGCCACTGTCATGTCCTGCCTGGATGATGACAATAGACTTGTAGCGTCTCCTGATTTGGTTCCTGCTCCACTTCAGGCTACTACTCTCAACACAGCAGCGTGAACAATCTTATTTAAACTATCAGATCTCTTTTCAGCACCAAATCCTCTCACTTAAGAAGTCCTAACAATGGCCCACAATGGCCCCTCACCTCTTGGCCTCATCTCTCTCCCTCTTCCTCTTCCTGTTTCTAGAACACCCCAGGCAGGCTCCCTTGTTGGGCCCAGGCGCTGGCCATTCTCTGTGCTTAGAACGTTCCTGTCACTTCCTTCAAGTTTTTCTTCAAATGGCACTATCTCGGGGCGGGGGGGGGGGGCTTCCCTGACCAAGTTGTTTTAAAATGACAGCATTTCCCTCCTTCCATTGTATGTTTTTTTCATTTTATTTATTACCATCTCATATGCAATATAATTTGTTTATTGTTTGTTTCTCTCTGCTAAAGAAAGTCAGCTCCACCAATGCAGGGCTTTTTCTTTGGCTCACATTGTATTCCTAGCTCCTAGAACAGTGTCTTCCACTTAATAACTGCTCCGCAAATACTTGTCGAATGCAAGAACAAATGAATGTGTGAGAAATAAGTCCCTTTCATGGGTCATGGGGTCGAAAGACCAGTTCTGTGATGCTGATAGCCTGAACTTTGCACTTGACTTTCTCCTGTTCTCCAAGGAGAATCCTGAGGGCATAGGGCATGTGAGCAGTGCAAGACCCTGGACAGTGAATAAGGTGGAGCCACATCCTGACTGACTGAGTTGAGCTGCATTTTTGGTTTTGTCCCGTAACTGTACTAGGGAATCTCTGTCTACGGCAGAGGACAGAATGGCCTACCAGTAGTGTCATAACTGCAATCTGAGCATCTTCACACAGAAATGAAAAAGCTTGGTGACTCTCACTGTTCTCACGCCCACTTCTGTGTTCAGCCTGGCTTTGTGCTTCACCCAGGCCCCTTTGGTAAACAGCATCGGCACGCTGGAGCACCGCGCACAGGTGCACAGCATATGCGCACACACGCGCTCACACGTGCTCACACACAGCACCTTGCCTTCTCTGCCTGGCAGTCTTCAAAGGAGTTTTCTTACTATGGAAAACGAAACATAATCGACTCTTGAACAACAAGTATTTCAACTATGTGGGTCTATTTACATATATGTGCTTCTTTCTTCCTTTCATTGTATTTATTTATTTATGTAGTCCTCACCCAAGAATATATTTGTAGATTTCTTAGAGAATGAGAGAGAGAGAGAGAGAGAGAGAGAGAGAGAGAGGGAGAGAGAGAGAGAGATCAGTTGCCTCCGACCGGGAAACAACCCGAAACCTAGGTATGTGCCCTGACTGGAAATCCAACCCGCTACCTTTTGGTGCACAGAATGACGCTCCAAGCAGCTGAGCCGCCTGGTCAGGGTGGTTTTCTCCAATAAATATATTGAATATTATTTTGGAGATTTGCAACAGTTAGAAAATACTCAGATGAAATTTGTGATTCCCTTAGTAATAGTTTTTTCTAGATTATTTTATTGTAGCAACACAGTATATAATTTATATAATATACCAAATACGTGTTAATTGACTATGTTATCGGTAAGGCTTCTAGTCAACAGTAGGCTACTCGTGGTTAAGCTTTTGGGGAATCAAAATTTATATGTTGTTGACATTAAGTAATGTCCCAACTTGTAGAGAATTTTATGAGTTTATCTGAGCCAAACTGACGACACTTGCCGGGAAGTAAAATCTCAACAGATAGGGAAAATGCTCCAGAAAATGGAAGTTTTATCACTTATTTTATACATCAAAACCAAAGGGGAAGACATAAGGGGGTTACGTGAAATCCACTAGTGATAGATTAGGGAGGCAGGAGAAAGCAAAGTGGGGAAATTTCTGAGATTGGATAAAAAGTAAAATGGATAGACACGTACTTCTTTTACACTGGTGGGTATCAGACAGTTAACTGTTAACATTTCGGCACATAGAGGTGGTCTGTGGGAGAACAAGATAACAATGCCCGGTCCTGTGGTCTTTTGTTCTGATGGGAGATCATAACCTGAGAGATCTGGAAAAAAGGGCTTGTGCTGACATTCCAAAGGGGTATTACACTCTGACATTCCAAAGGTGTGTTATCATCGATGTAAAAAGACAACAGACCGGCTCAGATAAGACGAAGATTGACCTTGGTCAAAGAAAATACTGGCCTAGGACATGACTACTGCTCATGACTTCCTTTTAGTTAGCAAGTTTTCATTTCAGACCACCCTACCTGGTTACTTTAAGTCTCTGGGTTTGTAAGGCCCGCTATGCAGGCCGCCCCTGAGTTTGTGAGGTTTAGTATGTGGCCTCTTTTTTGTCCACATTGTGGATTTTGACTGTGCGTGTGTTGGTGTCCTTATCTCCCACACTGTTCAAGAGTCAACCGTACTTCTCCCTCCCCCATCTCCTTTGTCAATATACAAAATAGAGTTGTGAGATACCATACGTCCTCCGTGTCTAATAAAGTCTTTTTACAATTATTTTCAGATTATCCCTTTTTTCCTGCCATCACTGTGGCCTAAACTATCTTGCTTAACTGGGTAATGTCACCACCAAATTAAGACAATTTTGTGATCCACCGGCATCCCTACTTCCTGCAGCAGCTCAGCCTTCATATTATAGTATGTACATTATCAATATTATATTTAATGTAGTATATTTAATAGAGCATTACTTAGCTCTCTTTTACACTTTCCCTTCTGGAACTCTCATTCTAGTGATAGTCAGTGCAATCACTCTGCGGGGTCTTTCATTCCCATCTCAAGTGCTCTCCCTACCAGCTCAATCTAGATCTTATGTTTTTTATTTCTTTAGGGTCCAGCTAAAATTTCCTTCTCCGAGAATTTTTTGGGGAACATCTTGATCCACCATTTCTTCATTCTAAATGCCTCAGCAATTCATGATGTTTCATACTCTGCTGGGTTTGTTTATATATTACTTTCTGATGCTTTCTGCTAATTTCCTTGATTTTTCTTTTTAAAGATGCCCACGTTGTTTTAACATTTAATATAAAGAACAGGTAAAAATCATCAATTTGAAAAGCAACTTAGGGACAAGCAGTTGACTTTTGAGGTTTAAACTGCTGGTTAAAAATTGTTAACTACTGGTATAGGTGGAAACCTTTTACTGTGGTATATGAATGTATTGGTGATCGTTGTTATATAATTGTGTTTTCATTTGGGAACATGATTGTTTTTAGTCTACCTTTTGGCTTTCTTCCACATACACTCCCGACGTTGAATTTGTTCGTAATGTGTGTGGAATGGAATGACAGTTTGGGACAGGTGGGAAAATTATGGGCTAAATCAAGTGCATTGTTGTTTATTAAAAACACAAGTCATTTGAAAATGCAATTAAAAATATAAAAAACAGGATTTCTGTAGGCTTTTAACGCAACAGTTCAACGTTGACCATGTTTTTCCCAGTCTGAGCTCTCAATGTGGGACCCCGTTTTCATGGGTGAGTGGTTTTTGCCCTGTAACTGCATCCTATTACAAATAAAGTCGGAATAACCTTAGCCTCATTGCCAGATTAAGCAAAGAGGGAGACTGCATCCTAAGCGGAATAGTTTTAATTCCTCTGGGTTGAGACAGGTTTACCCCAATGTCACTTGTAAGTAACTGAAACTTGGAATCATCCTAACACTTTCCAGGGTAGCGTTACCACGAGGCCAGTGAACCACACTTATCCTGGATAAATGATTTTTAACTTGGACACGTGCTTGGAATTACAAACACCAGATCTCAACAAAAGCGCTTGGAGTGAGGAATTTGAAGTAACTGTAACGTCGCCTCGCCCAGGTTTCTAAGATGGGCACGGCGGGCTCGACCAGCGGGCCGGGGGAATCCGGGACCCGTGGAAGGTGCAGCAGTCGACTCAAGTACTGGGGAGGGCGCTCAGGTCCGGTAGGGGCGCATCGCGCCCGCCGGCGCGCGGGAGGGTCGCGGCTCCTCGCCAGAGACGAGCCGGGGGCCCCCGGAGCGCGTCCCGCCAGCCCTCGTGTCCCGGCGCCTCCCTCCGGCCGGCCCGGGCCTCGGCTCCGCGCGCGGGGAAAAGAGCGCGGCAGTTGAAACCGTTACCACACTAGAGTTTTGAACTGGTTCAAACTTGGCGTTCGGCCCCGCCCCGCCCCTCCGGCCCGGGAACTCCGAGGCGGCGGTTCCCGCCAACCGCCGCGAGCGCGCCGCACCGCCCTCCGATCGGTTCCCGCCACCCCTCCCTGCCCGCCTCCTGCCCGTGGAACGCACTTAGGGCTCCACGGGCTCCTTGTGCCCTTCCTAAGAGGCGCGGAACCTTCAGCGAAAGAACAAAGAGCCAGCGCGGCGCTTCCACTCTGCGGCCAGGCGGCCGCGTCCCTCAGCTCCCACACGCGCGCACGCGCGCCACCAACCCAGCCCGGCCGAGTCCCGCGGGCGCCTCGGCGTGGGGCTGGCTCGGCGCCTCGGCGCCCGGCGGGCCCTGTGATTGGACGGGAGCCCGCTCGCGTCCCGCCAATCGGGGCGGCGCTTGGTTGGACGGGGGGGCCAAATAAAAGCGATGGCGATTGGGCTGCCGGGTTTGGCGCTCGGTCCGGGAGCGTCCGACACCCACTGGGACGCAGAAGGCGGTGGAGCCCCGGCGGCGGCGGCAGCGCGCGGGAGCGGCGCGCGGGATCGGCGCGGGCTGGGGCTCAGGTAACGCGCCGCTGTTGGGCGGCCCGCCGGCCGGCGTGGCTCTGGAGCCGGGCGCGAGGCGGCGGCGGCGCCGGGACCTTCCCGCCGGCGCTTTGCCCGTCCGGGTATCGCCCTCAGCGGGCTCTCCCCGGGCGTCGCTTTTGCAGGCGGGGTGAGGGGACACCCCTCGGAAGGGGGCCGTGAGTCACGGCTGGCCCGCGCCACCCCGCGGGCGGGCATTGCCGGACTCCGGAGACCCGAGGCGGGGGCAGGAGCGGGCGCCGCCGCGGGGGGCGTGCGGAGGGGTCTTCTCGCGTGCCCGCCCCTCAGGAGGCGCGGGGCCGGACCGGGGCGCTGGGGTGTCCGGGGCGGGCTGGCCGCCGGAGCCCAAGTCTCCTTTGTGTGGAGCGCCGGGTGGGACGGGACACACACAAGTTGGTGGGACCTCGCCGCCGAGTGAGCACTCAGACAAAGGACGGACTGTGTCTCAGGGGAGCTCGGCGCGAGGAAGGGGCAGTGACACGGACCTGACAGCAGGCGGGAGAGGGGCGTGCGGGCGCGGGTGGGCGGGCTCGGCCCCACGCCCCCTCCCCTCGGGCGCGCGGGTCGGCGGGGCCGCGGCGGCCCGGACGGCGTGCGGGGACGCGACTCCGAGTGGCCGCACCTGTGACATTTCCCCTAGAGCAGCCTGGAAACCCCGTGGCCGTGCCGGACTGCCTTCGCTTTCCCGTGCGGCTTTCTGTTAAGTTTGAGGGGAGGGTCGAGCTGTTTTCCCCTTTCTTGGTTTTGTTCGTTTGGAGGGCTTCCCGTCTACTTCCCGCGTCATGGTGCACCCCCTCCAACCACCGACAAGTCTGTGCCACGGGGTCACTTTTCGAAAACGGGAGGAATCGAGAAGCACGGTATTTTGGGAAAAGTTGGTGAACTCGTGCCTAGTGAGTGCCCACTTTCTAAGGAATCATAATCTTAAAAAAAAAAATTACTAGCTGTTTTGGCCAACTTGATACTGAGAATGGCGACAGGTGCTAACGAAATCAACTGTCATTTAGTCGGCGAGTATTCCCCCCATTCCCTGGGAGTTGAATGAAGATGAGATGGTAGAAATAGTTGATCAAAATAAAATGCTATGACAAATGTGTGTTTAGGTGGTATGGCTAGTAGTTTTTTAAATTAATTGGTCTTGTTTTCCATGAACAATAGCCTTGGTGAGTCAGAAAAGACTGGATGCAGAAATGTTTGTTGCCTAAGAAATTGAGTGTGTGCTGTTCACAGTCAAGCTAAACTTCCTTTGTTTATCACACACGATCTGTAAAATTTAAATTCGTTTGGACATAAAAATTTGTCATAGGTGTTTAAAAATATTTTACTGCAAGGTTTACTTTCTAGGTTTCAAAGTTCACGGGCTTAATTTCGTAAAAACAATTTAAAAAATCTTTAGTAAATGCTAAAGCTGATACAGTTGATTGTAACCTGTATTTCTAAGGGTTTTGGAGTTTATTTTCCAAATCTCTTCATGAGCATTAGCAACTATTTCATGTGTAGGAATAAAATGTGGAACAAATGACTAGTTTATTGGTAATTTTATTTGCAAGAAAACAAAAGTATTTAAGATATACTTTATTTCCTTTTCATAGCCTCTAAAGTTAGGAATAGATAGGATTCTAGTCCAGGATATAAGGAATCTTCTTCTCATTTTGGAGGTGTATTAGGGAACGTAATATTTAAAGTCCCAGAAACACTTAGGAAAATGCATTCTAAATTCTAATTTTTTGTGGAAAGTGAATATATTCAAAGGAATTTAGAACCACATAGGCATTCTTCTGATTTGCATTGTTCTGTCTGATTAGGATTTAATGTACACCCAATATCTTAAGGTTTCATAAAAATGGAGACAAAGAACTGCAGTGTGAAAGTCTTTATTACATATATTTTAGAGTTGGACACAGTTGCACAGACATTACAGGTGCTGCCCTCAGTGCTGAGATTGTTAAATAATGTTTGCATTTAGATTACTTGCTAATAATTATATATTAAAAAGTCCTGTGAGTAATCTTGTCCATTGTTATGAGATGAGCTAGGTACGCAGATTTTGGCCGAAATTTGGCTCTTTTAGGACAAGAAATTAAAATTTTTTCCCTTCTTATGTACTCAGTATTTGATAATAACTGTTTTTGTACTTGCCATGAGATATTTTTTTAAAGTCTTTTTGGGGAATTAGTTTAAAAATTGGTGTTAAATTTTTTTCTGATAGAATTGAGAATGTATTTAGGCAGTTAAACTAGCTGTGATTAAAAAAAAACCACAAAAACCCACTTGTGATTTAGTGTAGTTAGGCAAAAAAAAAAGTTCTAATGCCGTTATATTAGCTTTGCCTTGCGTGCATACATAAGTCAGTATCTTTGTGATGACCACTTAAAAATTTTAGGGAAATTTCCCCAGGAATGTGAATTGATTTCTGTATTGGCCTAAATAAACAGTGATTAAGAAAGTTGATCTGCTTCTTAAAAAACCAAGAACAAGAAAGAATTTTCTAAGGAGCTAATGCAATCTGGGGTCAGTTAGAAATGATTTATGGGTTTGCCTTGAAGTCTGTGTCAGTACAAATGATGGAAATGTTTTCTTTGAATTATGAAGGATTCTGTATGGGCAGGTGAAATCTCTAGTTTGGATGACAGCATGAGTGGAGAGGAACAGCTCATTCAATTCAGAGAAAGGTTCAGGGTCAGAAGATACCTTTACCTTCTAGAGGCCTTCCCTGAAGTCTCAGGCGCTCTTGTATTCCGCAGGGTTTTGTTCATACTTTTATGATAGCGTGTATCAAATTGGATTGTAATCACTTGTTTATGCAGCCATCTTCTTCCCTTAAGTGCCTTAAGGCAGAGGCTCTGTCCTATTTTTTTCTGTATACCTGGTAGTTGCTAGAGAACAGGGGCTTAATAGTCGCCTGAATGAAGAAAATACGAAGAAATGTAGAGAAGTAATTTGACAAAGGAACTCACAAAGGAAACAGGATATATTAATATCTGTGTCGTGAGGAACTTGGGAAGGTGTGTTTTTTCCCTCTTGGAGAGGCAGTAATTACAAAGGAAAACAAGTGTCAAGATGAACAGGTTCCAAGTTTCTCATAGTACTATTGATGTATGATTGAAAATTGGATAAATTTTAGGTGCAACTATTGATATTCATGTTTGGTATTTTGGGCATTTAGAGAAAAGCTTGAGTCATCTGAGTACCTAGCATATAGTTTCCGCTTAATTTGATGGTTCTGATAATCCTTGTACAGAAATATAAGGAGGGGAAAGTGGTCGAGAATAGTAAATCTTTCAATTGTAAGGTGTCTAGTTACAGTGGATGAGTTCTTTATTGGAGTAATTAATTTGGGATGGGTTTTGAAGCTAAAATGGAAGGAAATAGTGCCAGCTAATGTAAATATGGATTATTTATTGTGATACTCATCATTTCTTTTAAAATATGATAAACGTAGATTAGCAAATCCAAAAATCTCTCAAAAGGCATCACTAATACGCTTTTGAGATGGTTGCACTGTTCCATATTTTGCCACTGTGCCAGTACTTGGTGCAAAAATATGACAAAAACGAAGTGAAAAGAAGACGTTGAAGTACCTATATTTGCCAGATGCTTTATTCATTTGTTTGATTTTTATTGTGGTAACATTCACATCAAATGCTTTATTTTTAATTCTTGTAAAAACTACCCTGTATCCATCAACAGATGAATGATGTACACATACAATGGAATATAATTTAGCCATTAAAGAATGAAATTCTGATGCATGGTACAACAAAGATGAACCTTGAAAACATTATAAGTGAAATAAGCCAGACACAAAAGGAAAAATATTGTAGAACCAGCCAATTCCTAGAGGCAGAGTGGATAGAGGTTACCAGGGGTTAAGGGAAGGGGGGAATGGGAAGTTAGTGTTCATTTGGGGTACAGAGTTTCTGTTTGGGATGATGACAAGTTTGGGACAAGGCTGGTGAAGGTTGAATGACATTTTGAATGTGTTTAATGTTACTGAATTGTAGAGTTAAAAGTGGTTAAAATGGTAAAGTTATGTCATGTATACTTTACAACTAAAAAAACTTTAACTAAACTTCACTCTGAAAACTTTGACAGATGAAATAATTGCTGTCCTAAGGGGCTAAGAACTTGCCCAGGATCACCCAGCTAGGAATTTGCACTCAGGATCCACACTTACATTCTCTTGGCTCTGTATTATCTGTTCTGTCTTACCTACTGCTCTCCTGAATGATTAAAGTCGTGCTGGTTCCAAGACAGTTAAAGTCATGTTGGTGTATTTGAATCAATCAGAAAGTTATATGTAAGAGTACATAGCTAGTGTTTTTTGGGAGGTGCAAGCTGGTGCAAAAGGTGTCTGTGCATATCTTTCTTAACTAGAGCTGTAATGGTGTGCACTCTGAGTTGGGTGGAGTATTTTTTTCTTTTTTTTAATGTCCTCACCCAAGGACATGCTTATTGACTTTTTAGAGAAAGGGGAAGGGAGGGAGAGAGAAGGGGAGAGAAACATCGATGTGAGAGAAACATGGATAGGTTGCCTCTCATAGCACCCCAAATCGTAGGTGCCCTGAACTGGGACCAAACCTGCAACGTAGTCGTGTATGTACCCTGCTGGGAATCGAATCCACGACCTTTCAGTTTACAGGATGATACTCCAACCAGCTGTGCCGCACCACCCAGGGTGGGAAGACAGTGTTTTAAAAGAGTGGTCTTTGGAGTTGCTTTGCTTGAGTTCCAGTTCCTGAGCTGCCAGGTTGTGGCCTAGGTAAGTTGTCCTTGATGTCTGAGTTTCCCTGTCCATAAATTAATCATAATGACAGAGAGTATTCATTCCATTAAGGTTGTTGAGAGGGTTAAATGAATTACTACGTGTGAAACCTTTAGCACTACACCTGAGACAAAGTGTTTGATAAGTGATTTTTAGTTATTGTGCCAGTATTGTTTTTACGAGTCAGTGTGTATTCTCATTAACGGAACTAAAGACTCCTCAAGTTTAAATATGTGCTTAAGGCCTGTAAGTCAAGAAAGTGGTGTTACGTATGCTTTATCTATTTGTTTATTAAGAAATGTCTCTTGGTTAAATACAAGTTTTATGTGTTCAGTTTAGGCATTTATAAAGTGAAAGCTTTCTTGATTCCTGTAATCCTATTCCCTACCCTTATCAATGTTGTGTGTATTTTCCCTAAACTTTCCAGTATATTCATATTAATATGTATTTTTATATATATATTTTACAAAAATTGGATCAAGTTATTTAGTTCTGAAACACTTTTTTTTTTTTAAAGCCAGTGCAGAGAGCTCTATTTCATTAGAATATAGCTGATATTTTGTTAGGGCTTGCTGTGTGCTTGGCATTGTTCTAAGTGCTTTCATTTTTTTATGTAGATACTGTAATAACAGGAGATAGAGAGATTGGGTAACAACTAGTTAGTGGTAGCCTAAGGATTTGAATTTGGGCACTTTGGTTTCAAAGCCCTGATCTCAGCCTGTTGTTTTTTTTTTTGTTAAGGTCCACCAGCCGCTGGTGATTTTAGCATTTCTTAAAGAGTTGTAAAACAACAAACACCCCAAAAAGAATATGAAAGGAGACTGCATGTGGCCTGAGAAGCTGGCCTAAAGTACTGTTGATGCCGCCCTTTACAGAAAAAATTTGCTACTCCCTGCTCTAAACTATCAGGCTGTGTTGTAAGCAGAATATGTAGTATATCAGTTTTTATGAATGTGTCACAGAGTGTACCACCTCTCTGTGATGGACGTGGTGTTCTCTCCTCAAAAGAAAAGTGAACACATATCTGAACATTTGTGTGACAACTTTCTACTGAGTGTGCATATTTCAAGTTTTAATAGATGTCAAATTGCTTTCTAGAAAGGTATCCATTCTTTAGTTAAATCAGCTTTATTCAAGTGTAATTTATATATACACGGGTCCAGCACAGATAACGCCCCTTTTTTATTATGAAATCTTTTATTACAAAATCATAAGCATGTAATTCTGTGACATAACAATATCACACTCACGCATACCATGACATTTTCGGTGACATGTTTCAAATTAAAACTATAAATTATTACACCCATATTATTACCGTGCCAACCACACTCAAGCAGGCCTTACTTCTGCTGGACCCTGTACAATAAAATACACATTCGAAGGGTACACTTTGAAGAGTTTTGACAAATGTATACACCTGTGTAACCATCACCTCAATCAGGATAGAACATTGCTGTAATCTGAAAGTTCTTTTATGCTCCTTCATAGTCAGTCCTTCCCTCTCAAATACCCATCACATTTTTCCTGTTCAAGAATTTCATATAAGTGGAATTATACAGTATATTCTCTTTTATGATTGGCCTCTTTCATCCAGCATGTTTTTGAGATTTATGTTGTTGCTTGTGTTAGTACTTTTTAAAAAACATTTATGAGTAGAGTAGTCTTCCGTTGTATGCGTGTACTGTTTTTTACCTGTTGATGGATTTTTGGGCTGTTCCAGTTTGGGGCTATTATTACTAAAACTGCTATGATCATTTGTATAAGTCTTTTGTGGACCATCTTTTAATTTCTCTTAAGGAAACACCTTGTAGTTGGTCTGCTGGGTCACGTGGTAAGGATTTAACTTCATAAGAACTGCCAAACTTTTCCCAAGAGATTGTGCCATTTTGCTTGAAGAGTTACAATTTCAGTTGTGGCTGTAGCAGGACTTAGTCTCCATGCCCTCACTGGGACTTGGTATTGCCTGTCTTTTAGGTTTTGGCCATCTAACGAGTGCTAAGTATCTCATTGTGGTTTTAATTTGTATGTGCCAGGTGATCAGTGATGTTGAATATCTTACTGATTTAGAGAGAGACAGGTAGACAGATAGACAGACATAGATTTGTTGTTCCACTTATTTATGTGTTCGTTGGTTGGTTCATATGTGAGCCCTGGCTGGAGATTGAGCCTGCAGCCTTGGTGAATGGGGAGGAGGTGTGATGCTTGAACCAACTGAGCTGCCTGGCTAGGGGATGATGGACACCTTTGAAGGTGCTTATTGGCCATTTGCATACACTCCTTGGTCAAACTTTTTGCCCATTTTAAAATTTGGGTTTATTTCATTGAGTTGTAAGAGGTTTGTATATATTCTGGATATACATTATCCATCAGATTTACTGCAAATGTTTTCTCTTTAATTTTCTCTTGATTTTGTGTACTTTTGGTAATGTACAGGTCAAGTTAAATAATGTTAATACTAGAAGCATAATTGTTTAAATTCAGTTAAATTATGTGAAAGCAAATTTAGTCATCTAGTTCTTAGTATAACAAAAAGTTGTGTTTGCAGAACCATGGAAACGAAATTGATATTATTTGTATAGATAGTATTAGGTGTGTGGCGTGAGGAATTTTTTA
Organism: Mormoops blainvillei; assembly: GCA_004026545.1. NCBI lineage: Eukaryota > Metazoa > Chordata > Mammalia > Chiroptera > Mormoopidae > Mormoops > Mormoops blainvillei. The sequence continues at coordinate 61,793 of PVJD01004897.1, forward strand.
ATTTAAGCTAAATAGTTTTGAAAGTGATAATATTTGGTAATTTTTTTACATTTTCAGTTTTGCGTAATTCATGGCTTTTCATTAGTGAGTAAAGTTTTTCTTATTTTTTTCCTTCATAGGAAAAATGAGACTATTTAAAGTAAAATAAAAGTAACCTTGATTGTAGAATCTGGTGTGATGATAAAATTGCCAAACTTGGTCTGCCAGTTTTGACAGTTAAGTAAAATTTTTATTGTATATAACAGATGGCTTTTCAGAGTATATATACTTGATTTCTGCATACTATTTTATTTCTCCAAAGTATCAGGTCTTTGCTAATTACTTAATTTGCCTCCATAGTGATTTTTATTTTTTTCATTATACAAGTAATACGTGATCCCTTCTTCTCTTTGTTTCATAAAGGGGAAAAAAGTGCAGGCTTTTAGTCATCTGTTTGGTACTGTGCACCACTGTAGGCGATGGATCGTACTGCCCAGCTTGGTCTTCCTGTGGCTATGGATTCAGATAAACTCTTGAAGTCATCCTTCCAGGCAGTCTAGAGAGCAGTCCAAAATGCTCTTCACTGGTCTTATCTCTGGCAGTGTTTGTATACCCTGCCCCTGCTGAACTCGATCGACCTTTTTACTGGTCTCCAGGAATTTCCACATGGCCTGTCTATGCTCTGTCCCCTTTCTGAAATAGCTTCCCTGCCATTTTAGCGTTTCAAGATGCTGTTTAGCCTGTTTGGCTTAAAACATCCCTCCACCTCTTCCAGCCAAACCAGATAGCTGGTCTCCTGCTTAGAAAGAAATATAACATATCTCTTGGGTTTCTCTCTCTCCTTCTCCTTCATTTTGAGCTGTATTTTACTCATCTAGGTGGTGGAAGTTAGAAAAGGGTTTTTGCCCCTAGTAGATTGGAAGAAAATTTTTGTGAGGTTGATTTAGGACCAGAGTCTTTGAAACTTGGGAGAGCTCTTCTTTAGCAGCAACTCAATAAGTGATTATTGAAATAGCACCGCCACCCCTAAACAGAGCTTTTGAGATTTTATCAAGTGAATTTTGCAAGGCTCTGCTGTGTATCACCCACAGTGAACTTTGCTTCCTGCTGTCTGGTACTATTCTAAAATTTTAATTTATGTTTTTAATATAATGATTAAAGTCAAAGAGCTTGAACTCTGATGTTGGAAAACAAGAAGAAAATGATGATTCTTCACACTTACCATAGGATGATCTTCATCCCTCAGTTGCATTCATGTGAGCTAAATTCACACATAGCATTATCGAGATGTCTCTAGTCAGTTTTTAAGTGTCAGACAAACATGGCTATTGATTTTAGTGCTTTGGTTTTTGATACTAAAGACCATCTGAGAAGTGCTTTGTTAGCAAAACACAAACATTTAAGACAATTGTTTGATTTTCTTTAAACAATAGAAAATATCAATCATTAAACAGCTTTTGTATGTTTTTTATGCCATAGCACATAGTGAAATGTCACTGTATCTGTAGGTACATGACTACCTATCATGTGCCTACAAATAAGAGAACTGTCTACTATTTAGTGAGAACATGCTTTGTGCCCAGTAAACATGCCTCCTCAAAACCAAACATTTTACTTTTGAAATGTGTTGAAAATCATGCATTCTAATTATTCAAAAACAAATACCATATATTTTTTGCTAAATGAGAAAAGTATTAAGTGTCCTTTGAATATTATAAAAGATTCTATTAAGATGAACTTTACAATTTTTAAAAATCCTCACCTGAGGATGTGTTTATTGATTTTAGAGAGAGGAAGGGGGACGAAAAGAGAGAAACATTAGTGTGAGAGACAAACATCGATCAGTTACCTCCCATATGTGCCCTGACTGGAGATCGAACCCACAACCTAAGTTTGTGCCCTAACTGGGGATCAGTCCTGTGACCTTTTTGGTGTACGGGATGACTGTCCAACCAACTGAACCACCGGTGAGGCTGAACTTTATAATTTTTTAATAGTATGTATACTGAGCTATCATTAGGTGGCAAAAAGCTGCAGTGTGAGTATCCTTATAAAATTTTGATCTAAAATGTTTTCATATTCAAATTATTTAATAGTGCAAGCAGAATTTGCAAAATTAGTTAAACCCTAATGGGTACTATGAGATATGTTGTCAGGCAAATTATTCATGGCTCAGAAAAATTTGGGAAATACCCTTGTCAGGACTTTTAAATGGCAGAAATGTTGCTTCAACAGGCCTAGAGAAAGGAAATGATGAGATGTCCCACTATTCCCTGGAAGTAGTAGTGCTTCTGGAGAATGTTTGTCTGCCTGAAATACAGAGCTCAAGTTATGCTACAAAGCCATTTTTAAAGGGTGACTTTCCATTAGCAGCTGGATACTGTGCAGAGAACATAGGCTCTAGGCTAGGCTCTGCCATTAAGCTAGTTGTATATTGCTGGCAAGTAGCTTTGTGGGTCTCATTTTTATCACATTCAAAGAGGATTCCACCATTTTGCAGGTAAAGAAATAGGAATGTGGTGAGGGTAAGTAACTTGCCCAGGTAGGTTCACATGGCCTGTGGGACCAGGTCTCTTAGGGAATTAGGCTTTTGCTACCTTGGGTCCCTTTTAGTTCAAATACTCGAATGTGAGATGCTTGGTTTGTTATCCACTTAGAACTGTTTCCTTGGAGAGTTGGAGAAATATTGGAGTTGAGTTCACATTACCATCACAGGTAATTGTGAGTCTCCCTAGCTGATATTTAATTGACCAATAAAAAACATCGAATGCCGATTATAAGCCTATTTTTTCTCTCTTTTGTTTCTGCATTATAGGCATAATAGCACCTTAAAGATTTTTAGGACTATGATAAATATGACTAATCTAGCTTTGTAAACAATCAAATGGGGATATTGTATTTTATAATAAAATATATATTTGGGCTTCATCTTGTTTCTGGAACAAAGCTTTTAAAATCTTTGGAATTTCCAAAGTGGTAAGAGCCAGCAATAAAGGTGTCTTGATATTCATAACAAATCCTTTTCATCCATACCCCAGTTATGTTAGAGATGACTTCTGGAATTTAAGGATGGGGCTGGTTGTCAGGAACCAGACTGATTAGAGGGTTGTACCTTTCAGACCCCCTTCTCACCTCCAGAGAGGGGAGAGGGATTGGAGGTTGAGCTCAATCACCAATGGCCAGAGATTTAATCAGCTGCCTATTCAATGAAAGCCCCCATAAAAACCCAAAGGGGTGGGGTCTGGAGAGCGTCCCACTTGGTAAACGCATGTGTGTGTGGCTTGGTGAATACGTGTGCGTGCTGGGAGAGTGTTGAGCTTAGAGGGACTGGAAGCTCCTGGCCCCTCCCTTGTGCATCTCTTTAAATCTGGCTGTTCTGAGTTATGTCCTTTTATAATTAATGGATAATTTAGTAAGGAAACTTTTCCTTAGTTCTGTGAGCTGCTCTAGCAATTAACAGAACCTGTGCAAGGGGGTCATGGGAACCTCTGATTTATAGCCTGACAGAAAGAAGCACAAGTGACAGACAGCCTGCACTTAGGATTGGCATTGGAAGAGTGTGTGTGTGGGGGGGAGGGGAGCCGGCCATCTTGTGGGACCGGGCCCTTAACCTGTGGGATCCCACACTGTCTCCAGGTAAGTAGTGTCAGAATGGAGTAGAAGTGTAGGACACCTGGCTGGTGTCCCAAAATTGTTTGGGGTGGAATAAACGATCACATTTGGTGACCAGAAGTGTCAGAAGTGAAATACTGTTCAGACAGTGTTGTATGTAATATAAATGAAAATAGTAGAGTTTTTCTTTACACAAATCTAGATTGGCAAGTATACCTTCTTCCTATAGAATTTACTCTTGTACATAAAGAAATAAAATAGTTCTTTTTTTAACCATTGGTCCACTTGTCCACTAACAGCAGCATGTAACTAAACAGACAGCTATCCCATACATATTTTCTAGAAAAAAAAATTCCGTCATACTATTTATTGGGTGCCTCAGTCCTCACCTATTAGGGCTATTTGAATAAAGGGTGAGGTGCTCTCTTCTTCACCCTCCAGAAAGAGGTGCTCTGTACTAGTGAAAACACCAGCTTGTAAATCTGGACTACCAGAATGCCATGCCTTCTCTAGGCCCCAGGTCAGGAGATCCTAAGTGCTAGGTGTTCACGCTAGCCCTCCCTCTCCTCCTGTCCCACATGGAAGATCTGGGACAGAAGTCCTTCTTTTCCTGCCTAAAGACCTTAATGTTTGTCTGGAGATTGCAGGGAGGTAATGGCAGGGGTTACGCAACTGCTTTCCCTGTAGCTGGTGAATTCTCTGCAGCATTTCCATAGGTATTTAGAGACTCAAAAATGTACTTCCTCAGGGCTTGTGACAAGTCATTTTATAGGAATAAAATAATTCATTAGACAATATATTGTAAAACATATTGAAAAATATCATTGATGGTAAGTAATAGTTGAAGGGTTTGAAGTTTTCTAGCTCCTCAGCAGTATATTTGTGATAGACCTTAGGTAAAGGACAATCAGGAAAAGCCTATAGCTCATAACTGCCCCACCTCCTTTATTTCCATCTTGTCTTGAAATGACTACTATCTTAGCAAAAAAGTGAACTTCTGGGCCGAGGTGAGCCAGAGAAGTTTCTGAGAGGTCTCAGTGAGGTGTCCACAGGTTAAAGAAATGGTACTTGCAGGCATGCTTACCTCCCTATGGCGTCCACTAAATTCAAGTGAGACTGAGACTCACTTGAGACTCACTACTGAGACTGCCAGATAATGGGCTGTAATTTGCCTGGAAATTCTGAGGGATTTTGGGATTAGTAGTGTGAATCCATTTTTGATTCTGTCATCAGTATGGAGAGAGAACTGCATCTTATTTGTAGCGGTTTGACTATAAGGTCAGTATACAAGGCAACAATAGTATGTTCACAGAATTACCCAGGAAAAGTTTCTAGGAAGAATCCATATCATAAGTACTCTCCTTTGTAGTCCAAAACCAGCCCATCTTTCTGTAGCACTGTTAGCAGTGATGCGGGACCTCGGCTCTTGAGTTCAGCTAAGAAAGAATACAGAGCCAAGAACTTCAGTGCAAGAAGACATTTATTGAGCAAGCAAAGCGAAAGTTGCACTGGGTAGCGGGCAGCTCAGAGAGCTGCCCTTGAGTGTTGGCAAGGACTCCCTAGTTGGGAGGGGCTAACTACTTCCTTCCTTAAGCTGACCTATCAGAGCCTATCCTGCCAACTCTGGTGTGACTCCTGTCATTGTATGGGAGTGTTTTATGGGAGCCTGTGAGACTGTTCTCTGGCCCCTTGTTCCTCCTCTAAAGGGGTCTAAACTGCATGATTAATGACATGCTAGAGGAGGAAAGGTCACCCTGGGGGTGAGGTCCTAGCCTGTAATAGTTGTTTTCTCTAGTTGTGCCCATTGCGAGGCACCTGGGACTTTTTGCCCTGGTGACTTTCTGTACCTGTCCTATCTTCCCTGCTCTGCTCACGTCTGCCTACCTGCCTACTCTTTCATTTTCTTTTCAGGGATTCTTGACTCTGAATTCTCTAAGAGAAAGGGATGTTGGGCCTCTTCTATAGCTACTTCCTGTTGAAGAGGGACAGAGTTTTCCTTCAGCACCAGGTGATCCTTGTTCTCTGTAAGAGGGACGATGAGGCCTGGGCGTGGAAGGAGGTTGCCATGGTGTCTGGAGTTGGCAAGGGGTGGTATTCCCAGAGTGTGAGTAAGGCTCACAACCTGCTCGTTTGGCCGACTGTTTAAAGAGGGGCTTGAGGTCTCCAGTTGGCTCTCGGGAGTAGTCTCGATATTGAGCGGGTATTAGGTCTTCCGGTACATACGGTTTGTTTCTGGTGTGGTGTATCCAGCTCGCAGTCCCGGGCACCTTGATAACTGTGGGAGTAGAGAACAATACAGGGAAGGGCCTTTCCAACATGGAGCTAGCTGGTTTTGAGGGGGCCCATCCTTCCAGGTTTTCGTAAGTACTTGAGTTCCCAATAGGAAGGCTGTCCCTCCTGGGTCATCCACCTCAGGGGTAGGAGTCTTTTATTGCCGTATTCCTGGATGGCCCTTTGAACCTGTCTGAGGGAGCTTATATATTCCTTTAAGTAAGAGATTCAGAATCTAACAGGAGATCTGAATATTGGAAAGGTTGCCCATATATTAAGTTGACCAAAAAGTTCATTTGGTTTTTTCCACAAGATGGCTCTAGTAGCACTTATTTGTCTTTAACTTCATTCTAAACAATTTTGTTAGTGTGACGGTATGCATTTAAAAAAATTATCAAAATTGGTGATTTTTTGTGCAGCCATTTTAATATTGAAGATGAAAGAAGATATGTACCATTTTTGGCATATTATGCTTTTTTATTTCAAGAAAGGTAAAAACAACTGAAACGCAAAAAAAGATTTGTGCAGTATATGGAAAAGGTGCCAGAATTTGATTGTGTCGAAAGTGGTCTGTGAAGTTTCTTGGTACTATTGACATTTTGGCCAAATGATTCTCTACTGTGGGGCTGTCCTATGCATTGGAAGATGTTTAGCAGCACCCCTGGCCTCTACTCGCTAGAAACCAATAGCGGGAGTTAGCCGACATACTCAGAATATCCAAATCAATAAAGTTATTGGTGAAAATGAAAAGTGTGTCTTTTATGGAAAAAACCATACAGACCTTTTGGCCAACCCAATATTATTTCATAAGGGATTAATTATAGAGGACCGTGGGGAGATCTATACCAGTAGAAGAGTTGTGGGCAGGGTTTCAGCCCATGGAAAAGCTGTTTACTGGCCCAGTTTTCTGATGATGGACTTTATTTTTTTTAACTTTTATTTTTAAAGATTTTATTTTTTTTATTTTTAGAGAGAGGGGAAGGGAGGGAGAACGAGAGGAGGAGAAACATAAATGTGTGGTTGCCTCTCATGTGTCCCCCAGTGGGGACCTGGCCCACAACCTAGGCATGTGCCCTAACTGGGAATCGAACTGGTGACCCTTTGGTTCTCAGGCCAGCACTCAGTCCACTGAGCCACACCAGCCAGGGCCGATGATGGACTTTAAAATGAGATTAGCCCTTCGTGGCTTTCCTGATGCTTGGGGCCTCCATAAGGAGTGGAGGTTGGTACTGAGTGGCCCTAGGTCAGTCCTTCTCTTGGAACCTTGTGGAAGGGGTCTTGCTAATAGCCCATATTCTTGTATCTACAACCCGTAGTCATCGGTTAGCCCTGAAAAGGCCTGTAGCTGTTGTCTGGGCCTGGTGGGGAGCGGGGTGGTAGTCCTTAGATTGCCCTGTACCCAGGAACCAGAGAGGCTTTTTTTCTCCAGGAGTGAGAGTTATGCCTAAGTAAGTAACCACCTGGGAGATTAATTGATTTTTTTGTCAAGACACTTTGTAGCCCCAGGAGTCTGAAATTTAGGGTTTCTTGGGCACGCTTTTGGGCCCTCTCCTATGTGGGGGAAATGAGAGGGCCAGCTGCATACTGGAGTATGTAGGGATAGATCCTGGAGGCTGTGGCTGAGGGGCCTGCCCAAATAAGAGGGGACTGTCCCAGAATCCCCCGGGGAAGGACAGGCCAGGTTAGTTGTCACGTCTTCTTCCCCCCTAGGGTATTGTACATTTAGTGGCAAAGAGATGTTGGGAATCTGCGTGTACTGGAATACAGAAGAATGCATCTTTTAGGTGTAGAACCAAAAACTAGGTACTTTTGGGTGTAATTTGTCAGGATGGTGTATAGGTTAGGGATGATTTTGTGGAGTGGGATTACAGCCTCACATGTTATTCGGAGAACCTGGACTAGCCTGTAGTCACCATTTGCTTTTCTTATGACCAGAGTGGGAGTATTAGCAGGGGAGCGGCAAGGTCTGAGGAGACCATGTTGGAGGAGCCCATGAAGGAGGGCCTCAGGTCCTTTTCTTCATTCTGGCCGCGTAGCGTGTTGCCTTTTTTCTTGCGTAGTTGTTGGGGTCCTTTAAGTAGATCGCGACCAGGCTAGGAGTCTTAGCTCATCTGGGTATTTTATCTGCCCAAACTGTAGGATTGACCTGGGAAATTAATTTTTAACTAGTTTATTTTCTTCCTTAGAATTTTGGGAATCCCGAGGGAAATAGAAGGCTATAAAACTTGGTAAAGACTCCTCTTCCCCCTGGAAAGTTGATTGGGCTCCTAGTTTTTGCAAAAGAGCTTGGCCAAGTAGAAGGCTGGGACATTCAGGGATAACTATAAATTGGTAGGAAAATAGGAGGCCCGCCCAGTTGCAGCAGATTGGCAGAATGAGCTGGCGGTCAGCTTACCATCTATGCCTACTACCAGGCAAGAGGCCAAGGAGAAGGATACAGAGAAGGTTGTTAAAACTGAGAATGTGGCTCTTGTTGTCAGTGGTCTTACCTGCGACTTCCAGGGTTGCCCTGGGGTCCACCCCGTGATGTTGATGTTCTCTCTGGGAGCTGAATGGTGTCCAGGGTTCCTTTAGTCTAGGACCATAAATGGGGACGAGTTCATCCTAGGATCCCTACAACTCCTGGGGCAGTTCCTTCTCCGGTGCCCACAGACATGGCAGAGTGGACATGGGCTGGGAGGCTTACCTTGAGACTTATCCCACTGGTGACACTCCTTCCAGTACCCAGATTTTCCACAGATTCGGTGGTTTCCAGGAGGAGGCCTCCTTCCAGAGCAACCAGGACCCACTCTACATGAGTAGCTGGATTGGAGTGCGGCTGATAACTGAGCTTGTCTCTGATCTTTATGCCTCTCCTTCAAGAGGAGCCTCTTCTACTTCTCTAGATCCTTGTTATAGAAGTTGGGTGAGCCCAGACTGCTGTAGCTCAGTTGGTTGGGCATTGTCCTTTAAAGCGAAAAGTCACCGGTTCAATTCCCAGTTGGGGCACATTTTTAGGTTGTGGGCATGGTCCTTAGTCTGGGTGTGTGTGTGAGAGGCAACCCATCGATGTTTCTCTTACACATAGATATTTCTCTCTATCTCCCTTTGGATGAGGCTGCCTTAATAAGGAGGTCTGGAGTAGCAGTATGTGGTCCTACAGAGAGCTTTTGAAATTTTCTCTGGATATCAGAGGTGGCCTGGTTAAAAATAGGTCTCATAAGACTAATTGGCTACCTCTGAGTCAGGATCTAAGTTAGTATGTTCAAAGATGGCTCCACTTAATCTCTCTGGGAAGGTGGTGGCATTCTTCCGTAGACCCTGGCTTATAGTTGCTATTTTTGTGTAATTAATTGGTTTAGATTGACTCTGCTTCATTCTCCCTAGAAGGCACACCAAACAATTCTCCCAGTTCCAGGCTCCTTGAAGGGTGTTATAGTCCCATTAGGGATCAGTGGCTGGTTCAGCAGTCGTCCCTTTCGAGTATTGGGGGTCTGTCATAGGTAAGCCATCCCCAAATTGGATGGCAGCCTCTGCAGTCTTGTCTCTTCCTTTAGTGAAAGATTGATTAAGGGTTATAGAGATATCCCTTCAGGTTAGGTCAAAGCTTTGGATTAACCCCCGTAACTTTTGAATGTGCCTCTCTGGGTCTTCTGAGAATCTTCCTAGGTCCTGTTGAATTTATTGTAAATCTTTCATGGAGACAGGGACATGTACTCTAATGGGGATCCCTGTTGATCTTGGTACTTCTTATAAAGGGCAGGTTAAAGCAGATGTGAGAGGTCCCAGGTATGGGGAAAGGGGAACTGGAACCTAACTGGTGATTCCCTCTTCTTCTGGGGCCAGGGGAGGCAAAGAGAAGAACTGTCTCCCTGGGGATGTAAGGGAGTTACAACCAGGGAGGTATAGGAGCTGTGAGTAAAGTATAGCAATTACAGAGGGGTCTAGTTTACAAGCAGTACACAGTGTAGGGTCATCCCTGAGGGTCAGGAAGGCTTGGATATGTGCACCCTCCATCCATTTCCTTTGGGAATGGCAAAATAGGTTCAGTTGTAAGATAGTATTAAAGTTAATGGTGCCATTAACTGGTCAGACCTTTCTGTCTCCCAGTTTATACTGGAGCCAGGCCACGTTGCAAAAAAGATTAGTTTCTTTTTCTTGAGGGACTCAGGGTCAAATTTCTCCCACTTGGCAAGTATGCACCCCAGAGGATCTCTCGAGATATGATGGACTGGTTTCCCACCTACAGAGACAGATATATAATAAGTCAAGAGTTAGAAGTGTCCCTGCAAGTTTCTGGGCTGTTTTGGGCCATCCTGAAGTACAGTAGGGTGGGTGTCCTGTACCCTGGCATCCATGAGATGCCCAGAGTGTAGAGTACTTAACCTGTACTCTGACAACAGCCTTACCTGCACTCTGAGGACAGCCTTACCAATGGTCACAAATGGTAGCTGGGAACTCTGACATTTGACTTACAAGCTCAACCAGGTGGCCTTAACTCCACATTGATAATGAGTGTGGCCCACACCTCAGGTGAGGTGTCCCTCACTTGGTGCTCCCCAGCCTAGCTGGCCTACTGGAAGGCCCCCTCCCCTTTATGTCTGTTTGTACAAGGAGCGCCTAGTAGCTCTCTTGCCTCAGGTGAAAAACTCATCCTATAACTCTGGTCTTCAGTACTCGAGCTAGTGACTTGTTGCCCTACCTTTCATGTTCCCAGCTTCCCTGGTAGGGAGAGGGCAGTTGCCCCTAGGAGGAAAGATAGGGTCCCTGTCCAGCTGTTCCTGAGGCTCTCATGGAACTTAATGAAAAGATGATTAGAGGAGTGTAGAAGGAGTTGGGGGTGGCCCATTTCCCCATCTCAGAGGTCTTAAGGGAGTATGCGGAAAAGGTGTTTTAAAAGACGAGGGACCTGGGAGGGATCAGAGAAGATCCGTGGTGACCTATGTATATTAGCTGGGCTGGCTGGACAGAGGCAGCACCCTGGGCCCTGGGGGGGGACCCCGTTGGCCTACTCTAGGAAGGTCGTAAATTGCTGGGTATCCCTGGATATGAGATGGCGTAGGGAAAATTCACCCCTATGCCAAAGTGGGAACTGGTTATGTAGGGAAATTGGTGAAAGACCAGGTGGTCCAAAGAAAGGAACCTGTAGGAGTTGGATGAAATGCTGAAGGAGCCAACAAGAGAGGGTGTCCTGAAGGTTGTGAGGTATAGACACAGTGGTGGACCAGAAGAAGGGCTTGTAAGCAAGAGTCATGCTAGTGCTTGCCACGGCATTGAGCGTCAAGCAGGCCACTGGCCGGTGTTGGTCTCAGGAGACCAGGTAGTGAAGGTGTGGACCTTGGGAGATGCCACTAGGGCTGGCAGTGCCAAGAAGTGAGGCAGATACAGTAGCACCCCTGGCAGCAGATAAGATAAGGAGGATCCAAGAGCTCGTACTGTTGGAGGAAACCTGGAGGTACACGAAGAGAAAGTAATGAGTGTATGCCTTGAGCCCCAAAGTCGATAGCCTGGGGTGCGTGGGGAAGAAGGGTAGGTAAAGACGCGGGAAGGGGGATGGAGCGAGGGAGTGGGCTCGCGTGTTCGACCTTGGAGGCATGGCATCTTATTTTGAGGTCTGTAGAGTCTGAACACATTTCTAGGCATATTGTATAGTGCACTGAAGTGTGCTGCTTGTGGGCTGAGCTCCGTGGGGCTGTCCCTGCCTGAGTAGCTTCAGCCCTCGTAATGTGTCGGTTTCTCTCCCCGGCTCACTGACACAACGGTGAAGGCTCACTCTAGGTAACCAGCCTTTATATGCGTGTCCCCAGACAAGTCAATTATCTATTTACAGTTGCGTTGGAATTCCCTGTGGGCCTTATGCTCCTGGTGAGGGATACCGTCCGACACATCCACATAGGTTCTTAGTCATCTAAGAACACCCAGAATTTGAGCCGGAGGGAGGAAATGCCCCTGATTTTCAGGGCGTAATGAATTCAGGCTCTCGTTTATCTGGCAAAAGATTTTGTTCAGACTCAGAAAGCAATTAATGAACAGCCACTGTTCATGGCTTCCCTGGTTGTAGGTCTGGAGAAAGGAGACTGAGAGCACAAAGAGGCAGGAATGAGCCCCACTCGATGGTGTGGACTCAGGAAGTAAGTTACAGAAGCAGAGGAAGAGTCCACAGAGACAGGTTCAGGGGGTTAGCCCAGGGTGAGCTGCCGCAGCGAGCTGCTACTCTGGTATAAGTCTCGTGGGGACCCTTAGAGTTTAGGGAAAAGGAAGAAGGAAGACGCAAGGCTACTTACCCAGAAAGACAACAAAGACAATCCAAGTCACAGCACCAGAAGTTAGCAGTGATGCTGTAGCTACCTCAGGATGTTGGCAAGGACTCCTTTTAGCTGGCAGGGGCTGACTACTTCTTAAGGCTGACCTGTCAGAGTCTCTGCTGTCCATGTTGGACACCTGTCATTGCTTGGGAGTTGTATGAGGCTATTCTCCACTCCCTTGTTTGTCCTCTCTGGGGTTTGACCTCATGACTAATGACATACTAGGGGAGGAAAGGTCACCCTGGGGGTAAATCCTAGCCTATAATGGTTGTTTTCTTTAGTTTGGCCCATTGCTAGGCACCTCGGACTTTTTGCCCTGGTGACATTCTGTACTTCACTTGTCTTTCCTGCTCTGCTCACGTCTGCCTACCTGCTTACTCTATCTGTATGAGAACATTTTCAGCCATGGTTCAGTTGAACAGAGTTGTTGGTTTGTGCTTGGGGCCAATGATGTATGAAAAATGCTTACATTTTAGCACTAGAATTGCTCTGAGTTGCTAAATACAGTGGAAGACATGCAGAACAGGTTGTAGGAACAGCAGCGGATTCCTGTTGCCTAGCTCATGCTAACATACATACATATACTAATTGTCTGGACTAGTGGGCAGGTTCCTTGTTTTTACCTAAATTGAGATTCTCTTAAAATTTTGTTCAGTGTGTGTTGTGAAATTTGTGTTAGGTGTTGACTTGCTTGAGGTATAAGATTTAAAATAGACTTCCTAGAAGGAAGAATATCTGGCATTGGACTTACCGACCTTTTCATTCTGTTTGTGTGTATCAAGTGCAGTGCTAAGGGAAGAATATGTATCTTGTGGTTCATCCGTGAATTATAGTGAGTTGTATGTCATAGTTTTAGTTTCTTCTGGTTCATATTTTTTTTTGGTCCATTTCTCTTCTAAGTGTCTCAGTAAACTGAGTACGTTCCTAACAAAATGAGAGAATTTAGCTTATCAGATAGATTTAGCAGTTTTCAAAGAAAACTTTAACCTCTAGATGTCAGTTTAGTTAACCTGTTTTGTATACTCTTTGAGCAGATTCTTTTAAACATTTGTGATCGATCACTTTTCCAATTGGCGTAAATTTATATGGCCATTTCTTTTCTTGAACTTGTTTTTGTAAAACTGATATAACTTTGAAATAAACACGGGAGTGCTGGTTGGTTGGTAGACTCTAGTCAATTTGTGAGTTTAGTTTACTCTTCTCCTGGAAGGAGGAAAGAGATCTTATTTTTTGTGGAAAATACATTACTGTAATCTACTCACTGTTACTGTAACAGTCAAGTTAATGTTTTCTATCATTCATTTAAGATAGCCACATTTTTATACTTTTCCTGTGCCTTTTAACACTATTGTGCTTTTTCGCACTACTTAAACCAGGGCTACAAATATGATCTCTATTTTTTCCTTGTTGCTAGTCTCTGACGCATCTGTTTCCTAAAGTCTCCATGAAAACAAATGCTGTTCATAATACTTTCTCCTCTGCAGTGGCATGTACGAGTGACCCACTAAAGTTCAGGCACTTAAGTTGCCTGTTGTATCTTACACAGTGTGTCTCTCAGAGGAATGTTTATGGAACATTTTCTGAATGCTCCATAAATTCTTATTGACTGGTTGTTAATATTTCTATTGCTGACTTTTCAAGTCCTTTATACTGAAGTTTCAGAAGTTTCTTCTGCTAGCCTTCTGCAAGTCATTTGGGTGGAATGTTGGGTCCAGCGGTTGCGAGCTTGCGCATTTTTGTCCTTTTCCTTCTTTTTAAATAAAAACAGGCATTCTAGGAAGTGAAAGGTCCCTGGAACAAAATCTCAGTTCTCTTTCCTTCATGGGGGTTAGGGTAAATTCTAAATTTGGGGAGCTGGTTGGGGAGCAGGTTGGTAGGATGGGGTGGTTTTAGGCAACAGAGAGTCCGGAAGAGTGGCTGTGACTGTTGGTGAGATCTGACAGTCAGTGGTGAAGGGTAGGACAGATGGGTGGAACAAGCAGTGTGCTTAAAACAAGTTTTGTTAGACATTAGTCTCTTAATTTGGCACGAATGTATGGCAGACTATCATTTGGATTCTGTAGCTTGACAGTTATAGCAAAGTATCCCTCATTAAATATTCTTCACATAGACTTTGTTTGCTTTTTTACTTTTTAGTTGCAAGATTGGTGGTTTCTAGGCTTTCATTCTTATGTCTTTTGAAATATATAATTTTCCTATATTGCCTGTTCTAGGCTCTCTACTGGGCGACTGGAAAAACGCAGAGTATTGTCATTTTTTGATTCATACGGTTCTGGATAAACTTATGGCAGCTGGACTTAAAGCGTGGTCTGTGGACCTCAGGGGGTCTGTGATGTTAGAACTATTTTTGTAATAATACTAAGATGTTATTTGCCTTCACTTTTTTTTTTTTACTCTGTTGACATAGACACACAAAAGAAAGGAATGGTTTGTAAAACCAGTTGGCACCTTAGCATTTGGAATTAAAAAAAGACATTTTTACTGGAGGGTGTCCTTGATAAAGTAATAAAAATTATTAATTTTATTAACACACTCCTGAGTGCACACATTTTTAACATTCTGCGCAACAAGATGGCAATGGTCCTTCTGCTGCATACCCCAAAGTGTGACGATTCTCTAGCAAAAGCACTTAAGCGATTGAATGACAAGCTACCCTAGCTGCTTTTCCCATGGAGAACACCATTTTTACTTAACAGGGGTGGGCAGATGAACTCTGATTATTCAGGCATGGTCATTTGGCAAAACATTTTTCAACAAAGTGAGCCTGTCACTCCAAGGGAAACAACTGACCTTTGTCTTGCTGATAACATTTAAGCTTTCAAGCAAAAATTAGAATTTTTGGAAAACTTGTATCTGTCATTGTGAGCTGGACAGTTTCCCAATAAATACTTAGACTTATGATGAGATCAATTGGTTTAATAAATATAGTGTTTTGAAATATGTGTGCTTCTGGAAAATCTGCATGATTCAGTGGACCACTGTTTTTCAAACAAGGAATGATGATGTAGAATCATGCGTGGGTTGAAGGTCCATTTAAAGTGAATAGGCCAGTGAACTTGAATGTAGCAGAGTTGGAAAAGTTTACTGATACATTTTCAGTAAATTGCAGCTGATCTTTTAAGAAACTACCATTGTTTATAGAAAAGTAGGGGTCATCTCTGAAAAGCACCTATGAGATTCAATTGCAAGGTCAGCTAACCACTTTTTAATAAACAGTGTTGGTGTAATATCAAAGCATGAGATAAATGCACAGTTACCTTAAAAGACTGTCAAAGACTCTCCCTGTTTCTTGCTAAATATCTGTTTGAGAATAGATTTTCTTCATATTCTTTAACCAAAACAACATATTGGAGCAGATTGAATGCTGAAGCAGATAGGAGAATCCAGCTGTCTTCTATTAAGACAGATATTGAAGAAATTGTCAAAAATGTAGGACAATGCCACTCACTGGTTTTTTTAAAAAGGAAAATAATTTTAAAAAATCTGTTATTCATATTAACATAATCAGCTTGTGTTATTTTTAAATGAGTTAATGTTTTCAGAATTTCTCAATTTCTAATGTGCCAAATATTGATAGATGGAGCCCATATAAACCAAAGGGGTCCTGAGACCAAAATGCTCAAGAATGGTGTATGGTGTTCGAACTATCTTCCCATTCTGTTTGTCAGTGCTGGTAACTGCATGTGAGTAATGTATCAATCTGGATCATTAGTTTCACATTTTTTGTCATAAAATTTTTTTTTTAATCTCATACAAGTACATCTGGCTTTTTAAAATAAAAAAAAAATTAGTGAGCGAGGAAGGGCGTGGGGGCAGGGGGAGAAACATCGATCTGTCACTCCACCCATTCATGAATTCATTGGTTGATTCCAGCATGTGCCCAGACCAGGACTGAACCCACAACTTTGGTGCATGTAGATGAGACCCCAACCAACTGAGCTACCTGGCCAGGACCATCTCACTTTTTAATTTTAGGTTATCCTTGCCGTTCTTTTTCTCACTGCCATCAACCCAGTCAGAGCCCTTATCACTTTATTCCTGGATTACTTTGGTTTTTTATAATATATGTTTTTCAAACTTGAGTTTGAAATGGAACTTCAGGGTTGACTTGACTTTAATTTTTTAAATATGTTCCCTAAAAATGTAGGTAAACTACATAAACTACTTATGGTAAAACCAAAGCAGTGTTACAAATCAAACACAATCAGATCAGCAACACGTACTTAATGATGCTATTTTGTGAAAACTGAATAGTTGACATTAAAGCTTATAATAGAATCACATGGCAGCCCCAGGACCAGTTTTATTATATTTCCTTAATTTGGTTTAATAATACTAACAGAGAATGGCTATTAGCATAAATATGTTTTATAAAATGGTGTTAACTTTTAGTCTTTATTTGTTCAGGGTAATCAGACCTAGTAGTGTTGAGTTGGCCAAAAAGTTCATTTAATTTTTTCTGTATGATAGCTCTTGTAGTACTTAGTTGTCTTTAACTTCATTCGAAACAATTTTGTTAGATTGCTGTCACACCAGCATGCATTAAAAAAAAAAAGATCAAAATTGGTGAATTTTTGTGCAGCCATTTCAATATTGAAGATGGAATAAAAGTGACATTTTCAGTGTATTATGCTTTATTATTTCAAGAAAGGTAAAAACACAACTGAAATGCAAAAAAGGGTTTGTGCCATGTATGGGGAAGGTGCTGTGACTGATTGAACGTGTCAAAAGTGGTTCGCAAAGCTTCTTGGTACTATTGACATTTTGGCCAAATAATTCTTTGCTCTTCTGCATTGGAAGGTGTTTAGCAGCACCCCTGGCCTCTACCCACTAGCAGCCAATAGCAGGAGATAGCTGATGTACTCAGAATATCCAAATCAATAAAGTTATTGGTGAAAATGAAAACTTTTACGGAAAAAACCATATACTTTTTGGCCAACCCAACAGTTAACCTGAACAGAGACACCTAGCAATCCCTGAATGCGAGTTTCAGTGGCAATGGAATATTGTGTAAAGCCGCATTGATCACTGGAGCCTTGCGGAGCTATTGAAGTGTGTGTCAGATACATAGTCCAGTTATTTTTGGAATCTTTACTAGGAAATATTTTATTGCATACTTTACTTTTGGGTTTGCTGTTAACAAATTGTTGCTGGTTGATGGGAACAAAGTGCACGTTGGCGGGATCTCTGCATCCACCCTCACACTGGCTTTGCAACACGCATTGGGAGCTGAATGCTCCAGCACAGCTTCCTGTCTGCCAGCCTTCCCATACTTGCCTTGCCTGACTTACCTGTCTTCCCTAGCACTCAACACCGTCTCACATACGGAACGTATTCTGTTTGGATTGTTTCCTTTCGGGCAGATTTTAAGTTCTATGAGGTCACAAATTTTTGGTTGTTGTATTTATTGCTAAGTCTGCAGTTTCTATAATAGTGCCTACCATGTATGAGATGTTCAGTAATATTGATTGAATTACTGAATGTATTTTAATAACCTCTCTCTACTCAGATGCCAAGTTCAGATGCTTTTTCCTGTGTTACGTGCTTACTGCTGTCTCCCAGCCGCGGCATTTCTAACCTCATGTGTTTAAATCATTCTAATTATCTGCACATTATTTTTTTCTATGTAACATTCTATAAAGCATTTTAACTTTTTCAAATATATTTCTGTTCTATTTATTTTAAAATGCGGTTGTCATTTTAAAAAGTGGATGTCAATGTAATGATTCTCTTTAAAAAAAAACTTTGAGTAACTTTAGTTTTCTATAATCATGGTACATTTGTCAATATTAAGAAACCAATATTAGTATGTTACTGTTAACTAAACTAGAGATTTCATTTGGGTTTTACCAGTTTTTTTCTTTTCTGTTCTAGGATCCTGTCCAAGACACCACAGTGCATTTCATTGTTTCCTTAACCTCTTACTATCTCTGACAGTTTCCGTCTTTCCATGTTTCGACCTTGATAGTTTGAGCAGTATTGGTCAGATGTTTTATAAAAATGCCCTCAGTCTGGGTTGAGCTGCTGGTTTTAGTGTGATTAGACTGAGGTTATGGGTTATGAGGTTTATCGGGGGCACATGACAGTAACAGCACTTATCACTGATGCTTTAACCATGATCTCTTGGCCACGGTGGGGCCCTCTGGGTTTCTCCACTGTGACAGTTTTTACTCTCCCCTTTCTAGACTGCTTTGGAAGTGGCTCACTGAGTCTAGTCTACCCTCCCGGGGAAGGGAGTAGAGTGCTACCTGCCAGATAGGGCGTATCCACATGCACTGTGTTATTGGAGTTCCCTGTCAGGAAGGTTTGTCTCTTCCCCATTTACTTAGTTATTTAATCATGTATTTCATCACAGACTCATGGATATTTAATTTTATGAATTCGGTTTTTATATGACACCATTGTGATTTATTTTGCTGTTCAAATTCTTCCAGCTTTGGCCATGGGGAGTTACCTCAGTACGTGGTTCTTCTCTGTGACATGTCCTCTTCTTTTCATCTTTTAAACAGTTCCTTACTTTCCGCTAAAGGCTTTTCTTGTATTTTCCCTGTCCCAGCCCTGAAGCAGCCATTTTTTTAGTGCTGTGCTTTTTAGTACTCCATACTGGAGAATGGTATTTACGAAAAAAGATATGGGTGCTGGGTGTGCTACTGTAGCATCACTGCTTCTAGGCTCTCTGTGGACGGAGCTTGGAAGTAAATGTATGCCTGCTAAGCCATGTGTGTGTGCATGTCTATATTTCTGTACCTATGTGTGCATATCTTTTTAAAAAAAGATTTTATATAGGGGGAGGGAGGGAGAAAGAGGGAAAGAAACATCATTGTGTGGTTGCCTTTTGCACGCCCCCTACTGGAGACCTGGCCCACAACCCAGGCATGTGCCCTGACTGGGGAATTGAATCTGCCACTCTTTGGTTCGCAGGCCTACGCTCAATCCACTGAGCTACACCCGCCAGCGCCTATGTGCACATATCTTAAATGAGTTCATACCGATATCTCTGACTCTAGTCATCTCCACCCCTTGCTTATTTGTAATTGGAACCCCTGTGAGAAATTTAACAAGTAGGGTACAGTGTGCACAGTTATTTTTTATATATTTTTTAAATTTATTTACTTTTAGAGAGAGGGGAAGGGAACAAGAAAGAGGAAGAGGAACATGTGAGAGATACATCATCTGTTGCCTCTCACATGCCCCCAACTGTGCAACCCAGGTATGTGCCCTGATTGGAAATTGAACCAGTGACCTTTCAGTTCATAGGCTGGTGCTCAATCAACTGAGCCACACCAGCCAGGGCTCTTTGTTATCTTTAGCTTTCCTCTATCCAGTCAAAACACAGATTTTTAAAACTGACCAGGGTAGGCTCCTTTCCCACCCTGTTCCATGGGACTATCTCATCAGGTTCTCATATGGTTAGATTTATTGTATAGCCTACATGCCTTCCTGAGGTCTGTTGACATCCATCTTTGTTTTTATTTGCATACAGTCAACAGTTTAAAAAAATGACTCTTTTCACACTAGATTGTTGTCTAACTTTTTTATGTGAATGTCGTGATTCCTATCTTATCCTTCTGCTGTTGGTGTAGTTCATAGCCAATATTATGGCACTGTTCTGTGTACCTTACGTAAATTTGCTTCTCATAACAGCTGTGAGGTTGATACTCTTGTGTTAATCCCTTTCTCATCAGGGGAGAGAGGCACAGAGATGTTTAGTTACTTGGCCAAGTTCATGAACAGCTGGTATGTGGGAGAACTGTGGTCTGAACCCAGGTAGGCTGGGTTTGGAGTCCGTCCGTGCTCTTGGCTTTTGCTTAAGACTGGGTATGAGTTAGAGTTTAATGTCGACTTGCTAGTGTACTGTTGAACTGAGTTTGGAATGGAGAGTGCGGTTTCCCACGTTCTCTGTCCCGTATTCCTAACAGCCATTGTTCATCACAATGGCGCTCTTCCCTCTCTGAGCTAGAACATTGCCTGGCCTGGGAATCCGTGGAGCACTGGGAGGTCACAGGAAACGAGGCCTGCTGTCTTGTGAGCCCTGAGTGCAGGTGGCAGTGCAGTGGCCCTTGCACCTGCCTCTTGAAGTCCTCGCTCACTCGCAGTCTTCCTTCTTGTGGGGTGTGGGTGTTGTGTGTTTTCCCTCGTGCGAAAGACCTACTTCTCCTAAGTGATTAATTTTTATCTCTCACCAAGTTACATCTCTATGCCTGTCTAGGTTCTCTTTACATTCTTCTCTTTATTTTTATGTACAAAATTTATTTACTATTAATTTACTTTTGAGTTTATTAAAGCAATGAATTTTCACTTAAAAAAATAAATGAAATTGTTACATGAGACTAACAGATGTCTTAAGAGTTTTAAACATAAAAGCATTTTTGAAGACGTGATTTTTCAAAATAGGCAATTTTATGACAGTCTTGTTGTGAAGTAAAAAGACATTTTAGTCAGAAAGGGACATTGAACATATTGCAATTATATACTTAAATTCTGTTTGGTTTGGATTTGACCTTGTTTACTGTGGTATTCAGTTAGGAGTCACAGTGAATGCTGTTAATTTACTTGGGAATGATAGTGCATGTAATTTATTACTTAGCCTTCTTCTGATAAGGAGAAACAGGGCTCTGCAAGACTAAGTAGATGGCTAATACCTTGGTTTGGCAAATCCTTTATGAGTGAAGAACCCTTAAAGAAAGACATCAAGGGCACTGAAAAATGACCAGGGAACTTAAAACAAATTCCTCAGTCTTTGGCAACTTAGTAAGGAGGGGCAGAAATGTCGTCTTAGGTAGAGGCCCTCAGAAGTGGACCAGAGCTGGATCTGACAGAAAAGATTGTGGCCCTGTCACCTGAAAGGTAGCGAGGTGTGTCTTGGCCACATCGCTGGGGTTGTAGACACTTGGGAGGGTGGAGGAAGCGCCTTACCTGGTGGGGAACAGAGCTGCCCACATGTGTAACTCCTGCTTCTTGTGATGCCGTTGACGATGAGAACCCATCTTTTGTCATTTCAGGTCTTATTTGTACACATACTCTCATAGTAAGGATATATGTCAGACCCCTTCTGTGTTTCATGTGGCAGAGTACCTCATCCAAACTGGTTTCAGCAAAAAAAAGGGAATTGCTTGGCTCACATGATTGAATAGTTCTGGAGTTGGTGTCACAAAGCACGCCTGCATCAGGACTCAGAGATGGGATGGGACTCCATTTCTTGGCTTTGGGTGTTTTCTTTCTCTGTCATTGACTCTACCTTTGCCAGCTTTTCTCTTGTGGTTGCAAGTTGGCTTCTAGCCATCCTCAGGGCAACATGTTTCCAGGTTTACATCTAAATAGAAAAGTAAGCTTTCTTGCCTTTGCATTCCAGAGACCCTCCTGAGATTCTCAGTGTGGCTGGACCACTTCTGGTCATGTGTCCAGCATGGTACTGGTGACTCTGCAGGGAGCAGTGAGCTTTGGCCAGGCTGGGACCCCAGGCTACCTCCCGTGGAAATGGTAGTCCTCAGAGGAGGGTTGGTGGGAAGCTCCCAGAGGGTGGCAGAGCCAACCCCATGTCTGCTCCAGTGGGACAGAGCTAGGTTACAAGGGTGTGGTGTTCAGGATGTTTGAGTTTGGTTTGATAAATAAAATAGACTATAGACTATATACTTTTTCTTTTTTCTTTCTTTCTTTCTTTCTTTTTTTTTCAAGAGTCACTGAGCCACACCAGCCAGGGCTCTTTTTTAAAAAATTTAAATTAAACAAAGTTTTTATTGATTCCAGAGAGGAAGAGAGAGAAAGAGAGAAACATTGATGTGAGAGAAACATTGGTTGGTTGCCTCCCACTCTTGTCCCAACCGGGGATTGAACCTGCAACCTAGGTATGTGCTCTGACTGGGATCGAACCCGCAACCTAGGTATGTATGTGCCTTGACTGGGAATTGAATTCACAACCTCTCAGTGCACAGGACTATGCTCCAACCAACTGAGCCACACAGGTCGGGCTATATAATTTTTCTTAATTTTATTTATTTTATAATTCTGTAAGGCTTTATTACGTTGTATTAAGATTTTGATGGTCCCTTGCTATAATGTGGCTTGCCCTTTGAAATAAAGCATAACGGTTGTTTTGGCTTTACTGTATGGTCACAGGTAGAATCTTGTTTCAGTGACTCGAGCTATACCATGATCTGTTTTGAATAAGAGAAGGCATTTTCATGTCCTGGATGAAAATGATATTAGTGCTATTTATTTCACTTAGGAAACAAAACAAATCTTGTGATTGAGAAATTTAAAAATTGAGTATTCACAAATTCCCATCCACTTAGTGGTAAGTCATTTTAATAAAGGTTTCTTTTTGCTAATACATGAACATTTGGAGCTATGTCTTAATACACGGCTATAGTGTAGTGGAAAACAGAATCAGAAACCAATTTAAATGAGTCTGAGGGGAGCCCACGTGCAAATGCTCTCATTACATCACAGGCGTAGAGCTGGGCAAGCCTGTGTGTAGCCAGTTTTGAGGTCGGTTGTGTTGTCCCTGTTGTTTGAATGGGATTGTCTTGAGGCAATATCGACTTTCTTAGTAGGAAGAAATTCAGGAAGCTCCAGGTTTTTACTCAGGACTCTTGAGTGGTAGGGCAGCTGGATCACAGGGCTCTGTTGCCCCTGAGACTCACCTCTGGGGGTTTTTTGGTAATGGGCACAGCTGATCATTTTCCACACGCAGGCATGGTAGCCGCCCTTCCTTTTCCTCCCTGTGACACAGGCAGGCGTCAAGCCCCTCATGATTGGTGCACACTCACAAACCTATTTTTTTGTTTGTTTTAAAATCTACTCTCTGCCAAGTACATAACCAGGCCCTGGGATTTCATACATGAATAAAAATGAATCTTGCTACTGAAGAATTAAGTGGGGGTGAAGTGGAGTAAAAAACACGAAAATGTGATTGTAATATTATAAATGCTATGATAGTGGGAGTTTGTTTTATGTACAACAGCCTTCTAAATGGTGCCTCATGTGTTACTCTTCATAGATCTTCCTGTTTATTCCTGTACTTCCAAAGAACAGTCTGGCCACTTTTAGATTTATTTCTTAGATCATATTTTCGATAATTTTCGCTAAATGAATTACTCTGATTTTCTTCATTTCCTCTCAGTTGTGCAATTACAGGCTCATCCTGTAGACTGAAAACCTCCACTCATGTACTTTGTTTAGAAGAGCTTTGTGAAATCTATAAATGTGGAAATTTATTCATATTTGCCCTCTTTCAAGAGAGGTTGGTTCCAGATTCAGTTTTGAAATGTTCTGTTGTTGATCTCACAACTTGTTTAGTTAAACTTGGTCAGAAAGACTTGTGGCATACTTTATTGTAATTAAGGTAGAAACAACACGAAGGTGTTCCGGAGTGTTAGAGAAGGGCTAGTACAGAAACACGGAATGCTAGTTACTGATAACTCTTTACCAAGACATAGCTCATGTGCACGTTCAAAGGGATTGTAATAATACCCACATTGTACATCAGTGAAAACTAAATG
Organism: Mormoops blainvillei; assembly: GCA_004026545.1. NCBI lineage: Eukaryota > Metazoa > Chordata > Mammalia > Chiroptera > Mormoopidae > Mormoops > Mormoops blainvillei. Next base: position 85,440 of record PVJD01004897.1, read on the forward strand.
CCATGTTCCTGCTCTAGGATTTGTCAGGGGTGTTGCCTCCAAGGACCAAGAATTTGTCAAGGTGGCAGATCATTGTGAAATAGTGTTTGAGCTAATGAAGCAACAGATAATCACTTTTTATCAGATTCCTTTTCTTTCTAGTTTCTAGGCCTTTGAAGTGCTAAATATCTAAAACAATTTGCATAGTATTACTTGAACTCCTCTGTTAGCTAACAGATTTGAGTGCAAACAGTTGCCACAAAGTTATTTTTTAAAGGAAGCTCCAATTTCTTCTTAACTTTGGTGTCTTTTTGCTCTCTCCACAGTTTTTCTGGCATTCTTCTTCCCTCCTAACTTCATGCTTTACTTCAAAGACCGTCATCTAGTTGAGTTCAGCCTTCTCAGTTCTAAGGACTGTTACCTTTGTTCCACTTCAGCAACCCACAGGCAAGGCCAAATTTTTAACCTTTCACGAAAAATACTCCTATCTCTGTGACCTCATTTAACTGTTTTTATCTCAGATTCTGAAATCTCTTCATTCTTCTCATTTGTTCAGTCCTTGGAGTTTGGAGTCTTAACCACTTTTTGTGTCCACCTTTGTTAGCAGGGTCTGCAGGCCGCACCTCTGCCTGGACAGCCCCATCTCCAGGTGTGTCTGCTCATACCTTGGAGTTTCTTTCATTCTATCTTGGACTTTGAAGTCCATCTCAACTTGTAAAGCTGTGTGGTCACCTTTCCTGCCATCCCTCTGCAGTCTAGTTCAGCCAGTCCCCCGCCCCCCACCCCATATAAACCTTATATTGTTATTTATTTATTTATTTAGTCTTCTTAGGTAGGATATCAGCTCCAAAAGAGCAAGTTTATTCATCTTCATATATTCATTGCCTGGGCCATAATCCTCATTTATTACATGCTTTCTTTTTTCAGCTCTGAATAATCTTCCATTTGCATTCTTTGTCTGTCGTGGTTTGATGGTTGAGTATTCTTACCGAGAGTTGCCCTGACCTCTGGGCTCTTTCTCTAGATCTGGTCTTCTTAGGCAATTTTCTCTGTGCCTGAGGGTTTTGTGTAAGCAGGTAGGGAAATACAACCTTACTCAGTTATTCAAGCCAGAAAGCCATCTTCCCCCACATTTAAATCATCACCAGGTTTTCTCCTGAGTCACCCTGGAAGTCCTTTTCTCTCCTGTTACCAGTGTGGTGGTACAGCTGTTGTCTGCTCTTGTCTGGAGACTGTGTTGCAACCTGGTCTACCCTGGCCTCACCTTGCGCTTCTGTCTCCCCACCTCCTCTCTTGCTTTGCAGCCACTTGGCCTTCCAAGGTGGAAACCTCCCCTCCCCTGTTACTTAAAACACTCAGTGGCTTTCTACTGCTCTTAAAGAAATTAAAGCAAAACTCCTGAACATGGCACCTTTGCATTGCCAGAGAAATGTTCTATTCTTTTGAAGATATAGGTATGGTTAAATAGTTTGAGAACAAAATGTTCCATAAGCGGACTTACTTAGACTCAAAGTGGGGACCCTAGTGTGAGTGAGATATCTAGTGAACTATTGGTTGTCCCCACAATTGACCACAGTTAGTTCCCAGAGCCTGAAACTAAAGATAAGGCAGAAGGATTTACTTTGCATTTGCTGCATTCCTTTCTTCTCTTGCTGGTAGAGTAACCCCTCATGTGAACAGACGTAGCACAAGAGGCAAAAATCCAGACTTTTATCACAGTGTTTAAGGTGAGAATCATGGTTTAAAAGTGTGTAGGAGGAATGCTTTAATTTGTACATTTATTATGTATTGTATTGTTTCTACTTTTAGTGCTGTATGTAAATTTTACTTTTTTGGATTTGTAATTTTTAATTATATTGCTCAGTTTTGTCTGTAATGTAATGATGAAAACTTAGGGTCATTCTGCAGTTTTTCACTCCACAGTGTGGATGTCATAGATTAAAAATGTAAGTTTTTTATATAGTGTACTATAATATAAGTATTAATATAAGTAAAAATATAAGTTTGCTATATAGTATACTTAATTCCTGTAATGGGATCACATTTCTGTAAGACGGCTGGTCTCTAGGAGTGGGAAATCTTCGTAAATAAGAATATCTTTTAAAAGTTGTGATAAGTAAAACTTTATAGTACTCTGAATGAAATGTTTTAAGGATTTAACCATACAGGTCAAAGGAGCACCCTTCTGCAAATGTCTGCAGTACAATTATGTATTATTTCTTTTGCCGAGTATTAGTTTGCTGGTGATTAACACACAAGTGATCGTATTTAGGCTGGTTAGATTAGTGATTTTAATGTGAAACCATTGCTTTTAGAATAATCATGGGCCAGACTGGGAAGAAGTCCGAGAAGGGGCCAGTTTGTTGGCGGAAGCGCGTGAAATCAGAGTACATGCGGCTTCGACAGCTCAAGAGGTTCAGGCGAGCCGATGAAGTAAAGGTATCACTTACTTTGTCGTTTGTGAAAACGCATGTACAATTGAAGATTGCCTTTTTTCCTCCCTAAAGATAAGTTTTAATTTGAAATGGTACATTTTCAGCCAAGGCCATGTTTACATCACGATAAATGAAGACTGAGAAGCTCAGGTTCTTACCTGTCTTGACATAAAAATTGTACCATGCACATTAGTGATAAGAGAAAGATTTTTAGCCTACTTGGAATTCACTGCCTTTTTTGTATACCTTCCCATTGCATGTGCAATCTTGGGGCCCACATGTACAGGGTTGTGCATGGTTTTATGTTTCTAAAGTCATTGTAATTTTTTAAAAATACAGAGTTAACAAAGGATGGAAGTAATTCCCTGTTCTCCTCCCATTGGCAATAAAATAAATGATGTGGTGTTTTTATATTATTTAAATGCGGGAAACCACAATTTATTTAAAAATTTTTATGCATTAGAGGGAATGTTCCTGATATTTTTGAAAAATCACTAGATTTTAATGTGCAGTAGAGATTTTACAAATGTTCTAATAGTGAACAATTTTTTTCTCCTCTGCTTCATTTTCTAAAAGAGTATGTTTAGTTCCAATCGTCAGAAAATTGTGGAAAGAACGGAGATCTTAAACCAAGAGTGGAAGCAGCGAAGGATACAGCCTGTGCACATCCTGACTTCTGTGAGCTCATTGCGCGGGACCAGGGAGGTTGGTTAACTCTCGCGCTGCAGTCCTTCTCAGCGCTTTCTGGTTTTTGCTGGTGGGACACTGGTTGCTTATTGAGAGAAAGTCACTGACTCCTGGATGTCCATCTTTGTATTGCCATTTCTTTTTCATATGTAACTGTTAATGGCTGCTGCCTTAGGTAACACTAATACCTGTAACAGGGCTCTAGTGTTAGACGTAACTTTTCACTGTTACTAGGCAGATCCCTAGATTTTTAAAGACTGTTGTTGAGAAAAATCTTTAAAATTGCATACTCTTCAATGTCCTCATCAGATCATTATTTAGAGCAAGGCCTCCTGACTCAGTTGTCTTTTTTTCCCCCCTGTTAATATGAATTAGCCATGCTGTAAGAAATATCTCCTTTTTGCTCATATTCGTAGACAAAGTTTTCCACATTTTGTTTAAATTATAAGGTTCTTTTAATAAGAATTTAAAAAAAAACACCAAAACAATTCTCACCAGAGTATATGTTTATTGATCTTGGAGAGAGAGGGAGAGAGAAACATTGATGTGAGAGAGAAATACCTATCAGTTACCTCCCATACACACCTTGACTGGGGATTGAACTGACAACCTTTTAGTGTATAGGATGAGGCTCCAACCAACTGAGCCACTCGACCAGGGCTTCTATAAGAATTTTTAAATTCAGTGTTGAGAACTTGGAATTTCCTTTTCAATAGCATTTCTGAATGAATGAGATATTACTTCCTCCAGAAAGCCTTATTCTTAAAGGAAGGTGATAAATCTGTGGTAGATTGCATGATTCAATAACACAGGAAAACAAGTGGCAACAAGATGAAAGATACTGTGGACACTTAAACAGTGTAGAACCATGTTAAACCATTCCTGTTTAAATACTTGTTTTATATAGGAAGATGGCATAGGGTATGTTATGCTATCTGAATGGGCTCAAGCAGAAAGAGGGAAAAAGTGATTTGGAATTTAGATTACCCCATGTAGTAGATAATTGTTGACCTGAGCATCTATCTAAACTAGTACTTTTCAACTGTGTGCCACAAGAAGTTTTAAAAACATGCAGTGCCCTCCCTGGCTGGTGGCTCAGTGGATTGAGCACTGGCCTGTGAACTGAAAGGCCACTGGTACAATTCCCAGTCAGGGCACATGCTTGGGTTGTGGGCCAGGTTCCTTGGTCGGGGCGAGCGAGAGACAGCCGATTGATGTTTCTCTCACACGTCGCTGTTTCTCTCCCTCTCTTTCTCCCTCCCTTCTCCTCTCTCTAAAAAATAAATAAAATCTTAAAAAAAACAAAACGCAGTACCTAACTATTTAGTCAGAGGCACTGACCTTTTTTCCCTTAGATTGTTAAATAAAAAAATGACAACAACCAACAAAACAATAGCTGCTCATATGAATTAATCAAAATTATACCTATTTTTTTGTCCGATCTGCAAAAAATATATTTTTTGGCGTGCTGGAGAATTTTAGTAATTAGTTTGTGTGTGCCATGAGATGAAAAAGTTGAAAATTGCTGACCCTAAACCATGGAATTTGTTCTAAAATAAATTTCACTGAGTAGCCATTTTTAATATAATGTGATAACCAAGAACTACTTTGCTCTAGTCTGAGACCTGTAACTCTGACACACTGGCTTCAGAGACTGTCACAGTAGCCCAATGTGATACAGACACTGTCCTGGTGATTTCGTGACAGTGGATGGTCTCAGTGGTGACACCTGACTTGGGATGTTCTTAGCCATTTATGCATTTTGTCCGGTGACTACCCTCTAAAGCTTTGACTTGCACGTGTGTGAGTATGTATGATGTGCTACAAACACACCTGCAGTGGCTGGGACAGGCCAGGGCCTCCGTGATGGAGGTGATGACTTTTTATTAACGTACGAAGGGCGAAAGGGATTTTTTTTTTCTATGCCAGCCAGAACGACCTGGAAAGGGTTAAGCGAGGGGCTTTTAAGTAATCCTTTCGAAAGTTTTGCCTGGTGACCTTTTGGAACTTTTGAGGTGAAGGACAAAAAAATAACAAACAAAAAGCCTTGCTTTTTTTCTCTCCCGGGAGGAATAAGTCTTAGAAATTTGGAGAAATAAAGTAGAAACACATGGAATGCTTATTTTTACCACCCATTACAAATCTCAAAATGCTATCAAAAGCCCAATTTATATTAACAATACAAATTAACAGCAATAATGATTTCCTGTGCTGTGCAAACCACTCTGCACACATTGTTTCATTTACTCCTCATGATGGCTGCGTATGGCTCCCCCCCCCCCGCCCCCCCAGATGAGGAAACAGCCTTAGAAAAGTTAGGTCAGTTTCACTTGCTCTAATGATCTGATGCAGGCACAGAAGAGTACTTTGCTCAGACACATAAAAAAATTCATAAAGTTCATTACTTATGTACAACTTGAGTTGCTCATAATACAACTTTTGGCATTAAATGTAAGAGCCAAATATAGTCAGATGAATATTTACCAACTGACAATTTCTTTTGATTTTGTCAAATGGAGATCAACATCATGCATGTAAAGCTATCTGATTTTTTATGTGAGAAACAGAAGAAATTAGCATTTTAATAAAACTGTTTTCTAAACTTAGTACCCTAGGCAGGTTGAGAAACACCATGTTCACAAAATAGGAGGGGAAAGGAGGGAGGTAATCCCAGTCTCAGGAATTCAGGTTCTGTTGCATGGAATTCTGGCCTGGTCAGGCACGTTGCTCTGAGCCGCTCTTGGTAACCGGTCTGATTCTTCTTTGATCCCCGCCCCCGTCCTCACCTCCTTTCAGACCATCATCCCTGACTTTCGGGAATTGAGGGTTTATACAGTTTGTGATGAGCTTTTTGGTGTTATCACAATAAATAATAACATCTCAAGGCTGGAAAGGAATTTAATGAACTCTGTCCAATCACCTTAACTTTTTAGATAAGAATATATCTATTTTTTTTTCTTCAGTTTGAGCCTTTTCAGCTATATATTGATTTCTTTTATATGCTCTAAAAGTTGGAATCTGAAGCAGGTTAGAAGCAGGAGGATAAATAAAAGCCTGTTTTGCAGACTTTCCTAGTAGCAGGCTTGGCAGGGTTTTGGACTGCAGTGTTGACCCAAACACCGAGTCTACGGCTTCCTGCACTTGGCACTGCTGTTGTAACATTGCTCATTTCTGTAAGCTGGTCCTTTATGAGTCCCGTCTTCAGTTTAAATCCTTTGCAGCATGGTGATGATTCAGTGACAATTTTCAGTTTTTTACACATCTTCTATTTTCTTCTCTTTGGTACTTGTAGATACAGAGTTTTAAAGTGACTGATTTTATCTAGGTTATTTTAGTAAAGAATGTCTGACAAGTTTACTTTCTGGTCTAATGAAGTGACTGCTGTGGATGCTGACTTCAGAGTAAGGAGCTCTGCAACTGAACCTAGAGACACGTCTGTCATATATTGTTTTCTTAATGCATTTTTAAGACACTTTCTTGTACCTGTTTTTTGGTGAGGTTACAGAATCTTAAGCAGTGTTACCTGTAGAATGTGTCTATTTTTGTGCTTCTTTTAAAAAAAATTTCTGACTTCTTGAAGACAGTGACTATAGTATATGTTTTAAATTTACTTATCTATTTTTTGTTCTTTGGTGGATCTTTTCAAGGCGCTTAAAAATGTCATTAAGTGACACATACAAGCCATGGCATACCTTATTGCCATGTGTGGCTATTCACCACCATGTTGCCGGCGACTTTCATTCCTTTGTTACCTGTGAGTCGGCGCCATTGATAGTCATGCTCTTCAGTCATTGTGTCTGTTTTTCCAGTTTTAATGATGAAACGGTTTAAGAATTACTCTCGTAGTTCTTACTAGTGCATTTCTTTTTGAACATTTATCCATTTCTTGCTTAAAAACCACAAAGCATTTTACCCTTCATTGATTCTTCATATCAAACTTTTATTACCTAATATGACTGAAGGAGGCCTACTCAAATGATATCTGACTTCTGGGCAAGTGGTGTGATTGGCTTTGTAATTAAAAAATGCCCTGCTAATACGCATTTTTAGATTCCTAGGAGAATATAATGTTCTTGAAAGAATTCTGTGTCTTGTTGACTAGAAGAGTGAGAATTTTTCATGTGTGTTGAAACACGGGGCTTCTCAAGAATGCCTGCCTATGAGCAGCATCAGGAGGGCCTCTTGGTCTTCCTGCTCAGGAAGAATCAAATGTCTTTTGGACTTTTCAGCACACAGGTTTGCTCTTCCTAATGCTATCTGAAATGACTTTAAGTTCATCACCTATCATTTGACATTTGTAAATTGTTTTGGAGAGACTTCTATCAAAATAACATAGAATGTGTAAATTCTTTAATGTGTTTGCAGTTTGGACTTATTTTGTTGAAGGAGAAGAAAAACATTGCTTTGTTTACGTGTAAACACTTGACTTACTATTGACTTGGTAATATACTTTCCTAAACTGTGAATAAATTTAGTTATTGATTTCAAAGAAAAAATATGTTAGCATACCCAATGTATAATTTTAGTGTTCTTCTACTTAAATATACTCTTCACTTTCAACACACTAACATGCTTTCTTTCCTTTGTAAATTGCAGGATTATAGTTCCAATAGGTCTAGAGTCCCCCGAGTCCTTTGAGCAGATTGAGAGGGAGCGAGGTTGCTTTTGTCATGTCTTAAAAATAAACGGATGTCTCTCCCAAATGTCTGCTTTGACTTTCAGTCTGAACATATCCACCCGTTCTTGGTTCCTGAAGGAGATGGTTTTTAAGTTGCTTTCTGCTACTGTTTTCCTCTCTTTAACCATTCATTGGTGTTTACTTGGAGAATTTAGTCTTACATTAACTCTGCCAGTCCTTCCACCCATGTAGCTTTTCAAATCACTGCACCCTTTGCTTCCTTTCTGGCTTTCTTTTGGCTAAAATAGATGGAGCATTTCTTAAATGACTGTAAAGGAAGAGTTCTCTTTTGAAAGGAAACTAATCCAGTAAAAGCATTTAATGCATTTCCAAAGGGTCATTTAGCAAAACACAAAGGTCACTTATAATGTTTTGAATTTATATTTTAAATTTAACATTAGATATCTTAAGTTTAAAGAGTGAACTCTTAAAAATGTCATGTTTATTATGTGCGACTAATAAGCAGGAGTTGCATTAATTTTCTTTTTAATCCTCACTTGAGGACATTTTTAAATTGCTTTTATTTTATTTTTTTAAAAAAGATTTTATTTATATATTTTTAGAGAAAGGGCAAGAGAGGGAGAATGGGAGAGAAAGATCGATGTGCAAGAGAAACATCAGTTGGTTCCCTCTTGCACACCTTCCAACCAGGGACTTGACCCACAACCCAGATATGTGCTCTAAATGGGAACCGAACTAGCGACCTTTTGGTTTGTGGGATGACGCCCAATCCTCTCAGTCACACCAGTCAGGGCCATGTTTTTTGTTTTTTTTTTAATTGCTTTTAGAGGGAGAGGAAGGGAGAGAGAGAAGTATCAATGTAAGAGAGAAGTATCAATTGCTTGCCTTCCACACACACCCTGACTGGGGCTTGGGGATCAAACCTACAACCTAGGTATGTGTCCTGACCAGGAATTGAACCATCAACCTTTCGGTTATGGGGTGAAGCTCCAACCAATTGAGCCACACCAGCCAGGGCAAGTTACATTTAATTTATTCTTTTTCTTCTAGAATGTTGTGTATATAGTTTGTGTTTAAAAATTACTGTTAAATTGACTATTACAAAGATTTTTTTCCCAAAATGCAAAACCAGATTTTAACAGGTATTTTAAAAGCAAACAGAACAAGCCAAAACCAGAAGAAATGCTTGTCTAGTCTATAGTGTTAAAAAGTTCTTACTGCTTCCCTGGCTGGTGTGGCTCAGTGGATTGAGCGCCGGACTGGGAAGAAGCCAAGGGTTGCCGGTTGGATTCCCCGTCAGGGCACATACCTGGGTTGCGGGCTGGGTCCCCAGTAGGGGGATGCGTTGGGGGCAACCACACATTGATGTTTCTCTTCCTCTTTTTTTCCCTCCCTTCCCCTCTCTCTAAAAATAAATTAAAAAAATGCTTATTGCTATGAAGAAATAAGAAAATTTTATTAGACCTAGAACTCTGTTACAAGTTATTTTGTTTGATAACATACATTGACTTAAATTCACTGCTAGGATTCTGTTTTTTCTTATTAGATTTTATAAAAGAATAACACTTGTACCATTTTGGGAGGTTTGGGTAGATTTCATCAGTTGACCTTGGCAACTGATGTGGCAGTTTTATACCAGCTAATATGAATATCTACTGGGTCAATGAAATTCCTGTTTTTCATCTTTCCAATTAAAAGTTCATTGCAAAGTGATAACTTGAAGAATTCAGATAAAGAAATATATAAAACAGTCCAATCCCCGTGACTTTTATTCTACGGGAGTTCTATATCTGATAATGTGTTAATAGTAATGATAATATATAGTCTATTTTGAAAAGTTACTCCCAGATAAAACAGCCTGCCGTTTGGGGCCATTACTTCACAGCCCCGTGCAGGTCCGCAGGCTCTTTCACAGTGCCCAGGGTTGGATGCTGTGTGTAAACAGTGATTAATTGCCCTGTTGTTAATTGATAGACATTTAGGTTTTTATTTTTTTACTTTTGTAATTAGTGTTGCTGTGAATATTCTTCACATGCATCTTTGCATCTTTTGAGTAATTTTGTAGGAAAAGCTTCAAGAAATAGAATAACTAGGACAAGAGGATATGCATATTTAAAATTTTAAGTAATTACCAAATTGCCCACCAAAGGTTTCACCTTTACACTCTTACCAGCTATTTATGTGTTTCTGTTTATATTCCCAACATCAAATATTATCATCTTTTAAATCTTTATCAGTGCGATAGGTAAAAAATTATTACAATTTGTTCCTTTGCCTTTATTAAATTATTTAGTGAGGTTGTGTATCTGTTGTTTCCATTTCTTTTGTGAATTGGCTTATTATGGTTTTGGATCTTTTGAAATTAGGTTGGATTTTTTTCTTAGGATTTTAAAGGACTTCTTGTACATTATAAACACTAGTGTTTGATCACATTTTGCCAATTCCCCCCTCCCATTTTGTTGTTATCTCTGATATATTTTGGTTATGCAGAAGTTTTAAATGTTTATGTAGTTACATTAGAATCTCTTCTTTTGATTTCTGTGTTTCTTAAAGGCTTAGAAAGTCTTTCTCCACTACAAGATTATAAATTATCTGTCCATCTTTACGGTTAGGACTCTTTTCATTTTTATATTTTACTATCATTTAACCCATCAAGAATTTCCTTTGGCATAGTAAGTGGATGTTTGATTTTTAAATTTTTTCTATTTAGCTTTGTAGTTGTTTCAGCACTATTTAGTAAATAACCAGTGAATGACTGCAGAGCAGTAATAAATCTGTTTCGCAAAGATCAGCCTGATTGGTGGTCACCCGGAGCAGGTTTACCACCTGAGCAAGGACTTCGTGCTTATTTTTTAGAGACTCCAGCTGGGTGACAGTCTTGCTTCTTTTTAACTGGGACCTCTGACGCTGTAGAGCCCAAGCCCAGCCGCAAGCCCACGTCCATGCACGGCAGCAAGACTTCACAGCAATTGCGTTGCCACAGCTTATGGAAACCAAGGACTTGTATAATACTGTTTGCTCTGTTTCTTAGGTTTTGTTCGTTTGTTTTTCCGTGACAGAAATGGTCTTATTTTCCACTCATAGAACTGTCCTTGAATTAGGTACTTGAGTTTGCATGTAATGGATGAACATGACTCTGTTACTTGCTTCATGTCCTTTGTTGAGTGTTTTTGTAGTTTTGCCAACTTATGTTCTGTGTCTGATCTCCAGTATTTTAGCAAAACTGCAGATTATGAGGAGGTGACTTACCCTAACAGCTCCCTTCAGACCCAGACTGCATGGGGTTTTAACAGTTGATGTATTTACTAGGTTTATATATTTATGATTTCTTTCATTTAGGATCAGGTGTCTGAGGCTAGGATGCAGGGAAGAGCTTTAAGTGTCTCAGCTTCCTGAAGTTGTTTTCCAAGTATATGTTCTATGTTAAATGCTACACTACATATGCCCCCGCCCCCCTCGCCCCCAGAAGTTTAAGAACTGACCCTTACAGGACATCTGTTATGCTTATGTAAACTTGGGGGCAAGAGCCTTGTGTTGCAGGCTAGAGATTGTGCCCCCAGTCCAGATGGCTGTGCAACATAAATGTTTAACAACAACATAGAAATAATTTACAAGCTGGAGTGAACCAGTCCTTCGTTCCTTAGCTCCATCACCCTTGATTAGCTGCTTGTATTGAATATGTCTGTGTCAATCAGGATTTTATTTCTGACACTCGCCTGATGGAGCCACTCGTTTCTTTGAATCAACTTTTCCTAATCCTCCTCCTAGCCTGGCAATGAATCACTTAATTATTGAGCTTCTCTTAACGTGATCCAAGCTTGATCCAAGCAGTTTTTCTTCAGTACTTTCTTCATGTAAAAGCAGTTTGAAATGAAGTTCTGTACACTCCCATGTTGCCAGAAGGGCGAGTGAATTTAAAACTTGGCTGTGTTATCTTTACTCTGATCTGAAAGGTTATGGGTAGTTTGAGAAATGACGCTCAGCTTTTCTCTGGAGTTGGGTGGCAGCTGATGCCTCCTCTTGACCTGTTCTTTCCCAAACCTTAGATTGAGACGGTTCCTCATTGTGTCACTTGGAAAAATGAAAGGATATTAGACACGATACCAACAGTTCATTGTGTCTGGTGTGAATCAAATGGGCCAACCAGTATCCAAGAATATTTTTAATTTGGCTAACTGACTGTATTTTCCCCCCTACTACACAAAGCCGGACTTAACCCTTCTGACTTTAAGGTCGTTTAGAGACTGGATAGCCGTGGCAATTGTCCTTTGGGATGTCCCACTGTAAGATGGGGAGTTACCTACCTCATAGGGTAGTGGTGAGTTTTAAAGAAGTTAACTTTGGTAAAGTCTCTAGCACAGTGCTTGGCACATAGTAGGGTGTGTTAATTTCTTTCCCTTCCCTGCAGGCCATTCACCTGCTCTTCCCTCTACGATTTTCCATAACACAGTTTTTACTTGGAACCAGCCTTCTGCCAAGAGTCTCAGTTTGGTTGTGTACTCCTACAACTCCTATTTTTGGCTTGACTTCCCTCTCCAGCTCCCAGTGGTCCAGCCACACAGTCGCCTATTGTACCAGCTGGTTGATGTAAGTCTATCCATCCTCAGAGGAACCTGGTTACTTACCAGTAAGTTGTGTTTCTCTGAAAATGTAGCATCCTTGATGAATTAATGTAGTTTTTTTCTTTTTCGCTGATGAATCATATGGTAACTTCCTTGTGATGCTCAAGTTGGAACTAGAACTAGAGAATTTAATTGGTTGATGTAGGTGGTCTCCTAGTGAGCTCCTGAGTGCAGGACCCATGACTCTGATCAGGTAAAATGCTGTAGAGATGCACGAGGTCAAAATCCTTTCCAGCGCTCTGCGTGATAGGAGGCTTAGTTACATAAACTGTCAAGGATGATACATTTTCAAAGAAAAAAAGTTACTGGTAAGTAACTGGGATTTTTGAATAATTTTCCTATAAGTCAATAAATAAGAGTTCCCAAACTTGTTTTTACCAACAAATGCTTTTGCATTTGAATATTATTTCATAAATGAAAGGAATATGGTTATTAGTTAAGGTTGATAGTCAAAGAATGGGACAGGTTTCTGGAGATACTGTATAGATACCGAAGCGGTGTAGACCTTTAGTTTTCTAATTAGATGCTCTCTTAGCTTTAAAGAGATTCAAATGTGAAGTTCTCCATTAGAGAGAATCAGCAAATGCAGTCTGTGCATTCCAGAAACATTTTTTGAGTGCCTACTCTTTTTTGAGACACTGTGCTGAGTATCGTTGTGAGACAGAGAGGCAAGGCCACACTCTGCCTCCGCCGCTTCTGCCCCCCGAGAGCTCGGTGACTCTCGTGTGGCTGTACTGACATGATGGCTCATGGGTATGACAGATGTGGGTGGAGACAGTACTGAGCACTTAGCCTTTGCCGTCTTATTTTTGTGCTTTTGTCAGTTGTTCTCTTCCCGGGAAAACCCAGCTGGCTGCATTCAGCAGACCCAGAGCATTTCCCCACGGCTCGAGCAAACAGACGAAGCAAAGCCAGCATCCCTCCCGCTTAGTGGCTGAAAAGAGAGTATTTGGCTGTCTAACCTTAGGCGTGATCTTGGATTTAATGTTAAAGCAGACAAATAAGCCAAGAGTTGCAGAGGCCACCCACTCCCCTGCATGCACCTCCCCCCCGCCCCCCAGGCTTGACAGGGGGCTAATCTTCAGAATTAAAGTCACAGAATTAATTATTACCCCTGCCAAATTTAAAATAAAAGTAAAAATCTCTAATAGTTTCACAAGAAATGAAAATTATTCTGTATTTAAAATCACCGGACATTGTGCAGCACTTGCCCCAGTGACCGGAGCGAGCATTCCTGTTTAGAAAGGAAGGCAGGCTTGGTAGTGGCAGGACTAAGAGGAGGGCGCTGGGGGAGGAGGTGCTGTGTGGTGCCCACTGCACATGTGCAACATTGACGAAGCTCTCGGTGTTGGAGTCAGACTTGGGCCTCCTTCCTGGCTTGGTCGTTTACTACCTTTCTGACTAGGCCAGTGATTTCACTTCTCTGAACCTCAGTCCCCTCCTCACTTGTGAAGTTGTGAAGCTAAAGGCTGAGATGAGTGGTTAAGATAATGTCTATAAAGCACTTAGCACAGTGCCTGCAACATAGTACGTGCTCAATAAATGTTAACTGCTGTTACTATTGGATTATTGGACGGATGGATGAAGAATTGCATCAGAGACTAAAGAGGGGAACCGAGAAAGATTGTGGGTTCTAGAGTATCAGTGAACTGTTCACACCTTATTTATTTGAGCTATGTATCAGCTTTCTAGTATTATTATCTTTATCTTTGCCCTTTTGGAAAGCAAATTAATGGATTAATCACTGTCACAGTTCTTCCTAACTACTCTATCTTTAACCTTCCCTTCCACTGAGGAAGGAACTATATTTGTGCTGCAGTGACTGTGACTGTTGCCAGGTGACCCCCTGGCCTGGTGAAATGCTGAGGACCAGGTGTGGCCACTGTGCCAACGATGTCCACTCTGATGTCACCAAATCTAGTCCTGCTATTTTTAAGACCTCTTAAATAAAAATTGAATGATTAATAATTATGTGTATATAGCATTATTATTTGCTTTATTTTACCACTTCAATTCTACTTTTTTTGCTCTATTTTCATTGATTATAGATTATGAATGTATGTCCAGGGTATTTTTGAGAAGGCCCTGGAGACCTGATAATTAGATACAGGTACTTACTCTTTAAGAAAAGCTGGATCCCTAGATGGGATGGAAACTGTTGTGGTTATTTGGGCAAAGGCTTTTACCGTATTTCATAGAATCAAAGATGCAAACTTTCTAACATTTTAAGTTGAAGCCATCATGCATTTTAGAATCTCCTGATAAGAAAGCATTATGTTGTAGTTTAACTGGAACAGTATTAGTGATACAGAAGATAGTGGTATGCCTGGAAATTGATGTCATCGTGGATTGGATGAAATACGGTCTTTGCAGGGAATATAGGCATATAAACACTGTAGAAATGTGGTGTCATGGCAGTATGTGCAGGGGCTCCAGAGTCAGACTTTCTGGGTTTAAATCTAGCCCTATTTGTGTGACTTTGAGCCAGTTACTTATCCTTTCTTCACCTTTGTTTTCTCACCTGTAAAATGGGGGCTAAGGACGGTCCCCATCTTACAGTGTCGTAATGAGGACTGAATATAATCAGACATGATGTTTGTGAAATGGTGCCTAACACATACAAAGGTCCTAATAACATTAACTATTATTATTGTTAGTTTAGAGGTTATGCTTTGCAGAATTGATTCGAATCCATGTTGTGGTGATTGAGACTCAACTCTCTTACCCTTCAGTGTTGTGTATCACCTGACAACTTAGCACATGACACCTGGGCTTTTTAAAAGGGAAGATAAAGATAAAGCTTTAACCTAATCAGTTTCCATATTCTTATTAAGTTAGATTTAAGTGGCATATTTGGTATCTATATTATTAATCCATGTGGTTGAGGTGTGGAAGAAATATCGAGCAGTTACTCTGAGGATAATATAAATACAATTTTTGACTGGTAAGTATGGGAATGGGTGGAGGGCTTTAAAAAATTTACAAAATCTGAAGCATTTTTTTCACCCTAAATAAAAGAGAAGGAGAGAATCCTTTTGGGTTTTATGAACTTTACTGCCTTAGGTGAAGACAGTAATTTTTAAATTTAAAAATTTACTTTTTAAAATTATATAAGTAGGCAGCATCTCTTTATGATACAATTTCTATAGCTTCAGGTTGTCTATTCTTACGAATCATTTTATTTTTTCTGTTCTAGTGTTCGGTGACCAGTGACTTGGATTTTCCAACACAAGTCATCCCATTAAAGACCCTGAATGCGGTTGCCTCAGTTCCTATAATGTATTCTTGGTCTCCCTTACAGCAGAATTTCATGGTGTGTAAATAATGTAGCTTCTGCTTACTTGATAATCACTATATTAAATAAATGGCGAGATAATATGAGTAAAAAAGCTCTCAGAATGATCAGAGTAGCATTTTTAAACTGATTTTTATATATCTATTTTAAGCATTTGTAGTGTTGCTCTTTTCCTAGTCCCTTCTAGAAGTTTTAAAATGTTCTTCAAAGGAAAAGTGTTAAACAAAAACCATACCTGGGATTAAAAATATATTTAACAGATGAAGTTTACAGTTCTTAGCCTTGAAGAGGTCAATATGACTTTGAGGTTTTATTAATTGAGAACTTACTTAGAACAGTTTTAGGCGGCATGTTATTAAATGATAATGTACACTATGGAATATTCTTAGGTCTTAATAAAATGCAAGCATTTCCACAGGTAACACTAGCCCAATAGCTTTTGTAATTAAATGCTAGTATATAGTTCTCGATAGAAGTGGGATGAAGGAGGATGGAACAAAAAAGAAATTTGAGTGTGCATTCTTGACTTGTATTGTTCAATAAAAATATAGTTGTATTACTTGATATATAAAATAGTGTTATTTTTTTCCCAAGCCTTCATACGATTGATTTATTTTTTTTTTTCAGCAGAAGAAAAAAAGAATAAAGTTACAAGATTCTTTTAATATTTTCACAGTGTTAAAACTAAAATTGAGCTCTATGCTATGTGTTTAAGTAAATTTAGAACACAAATGAGTAAAATAAGATTTTTCTCATTTAAAGATATAAGAGTAGAAGGTTTCCTGACATACAACAAACTTCACAGAACAGGTACTGCAGGGGAACAAACATGAAAATATAGTTCTATCACTTGATATATAAAATAGTAAAGATAATAAAATGTTGACGAAAGTCCTTGGTGAGCCTACTTTAGAGAATTGCTTCTATTTCCAAAGTCTTTAATAACTTTTAGAGATTTTACAGTGGAGGGTTAAAGGCAGACTTTGGATACTGTTTTGCAGTGGCATATATTTGTGTGTTTAAGGCTTTATTCAAAAACATTTAGGTCTAAAAAATTATTTATTTATTTATTTATTTATTTTTAGGGTAGGGGGAGAAAGAGAAGTAGAGAAACATCGATGTGCGAGAGAAACATCAATCACTTGCTTCTTGCACGCTCCCAACTAGGGACCTGGCCCACAACCCAGGCTTGTGCCCTGCCTGGGAATTGAACCGTTGACCTTTAGTTTGCAGGATGATGTCCAACCACCTGAACCACACCAGTCAGAGCCAAAAACATTTAGTTTGAGAACCATATTGCAAGAGCCTAAGGGAAGTTTCATATTTTCACAGACTGAAATTCTGAAAGAATATTGTGTTTAAATTTGCCAATATATACTATTTATGAGTCATCCATGGGTTTTTCTGGGACTGACCAAAGCAAATTAGGCAGACTATATTTATTATGCTGGGGTACGTTTTGGGGACAGGATTATGTGGATATGATTGGGAAGACAAAAATAGCCATTGTCACTTAATTTTTTCTTGCATCCAAAAAAATGAACTCGCCTCATTTAAATGGGATTAGTGCAAGTGAGATGCAGAGAAAACTGGACTCTAATTGTACACAAGCTTGAATCTGAAAAGAGCAGTACATTAAAATTTAAATTGTCATTTATACACTCTGTACTTTTTTGCCCAATTTTCCTTTTCTCTGCTTATCTAAGGTATGAACTCTGCAGTTGCCCTCAGTTTGTTATCTAGGGATTATTGGAAAATACTCCCTCTCTCTGCATTTCCTGGCCACCACTGCAGTACCTGGCAGCCCCTCGCGTCTCATGGCCTTTTCCTGCGCATTCTTCCCTGTCGGTCGTAGTCCCAGCTGAAGGCACCTCACCCTTTACTTATTTAAACCTCACCCGAGGATATATTTCATTGATTTTAGAGAGACAGGAAGGGAGAGAGAAATACCAATGGGAGAGAGAAGCATGGAAGGGCTGCCTCCTGTATGGCCTCCGACCAGGGTCACACCTGAAACCTAGGAGGCATGTGCCCTAACTGGGAGCTGGAGGCGCAGCCATTTGGTGTCCATGGTGACGCTTGGACCACCTGAGCCCCTGGCCATGGCAAGGCACCTCACACTTTAAATAGGTGCCCTGACCTCCTGGTATAGGCATTAACTTATCCTTTCTATCAGAATTATGTTTCTAAAGTTCTATTTTTAACGAGTACAGTACCCTGTTCAAAGGCCTAAGACTTAGAGCTATCCTCACTTTACGTTAGTGTCCTTAAATACGAACTTTAGAGCCCTCTAGTCTTTCTCTGTAATTACTGTCTTTTTATTCTTTATCGAAAATTCTCTCCCATGATTGTCAGCTTTCTGTCCCTTGTATTCTTAAGTACCCCATTTTCTCTGAATTTTTCTTTGCCTCTTCCCAGCTTAGCTAGCACCCTCGTTCTTCTGTTTTCCAAATCTTGGTATAAACTCATCTGTCATTTTCCTTAGCATTATTAATTTTGATATGCATTATATTCATCTCAGTATTGAAATATTTTTTGTTATTGTAGAATGTTCTTATGTAAATGAGTAAATCCTTCCCGCATAAACTTTAATGGATTGATACTCTATTGTACAACCGTAGACTTTTATTATATTGAATGTCAATAACTACATCAAATGAAATTTAGAAACCCTTATGTTAGTGTTTTTTAAGGTACAACGATTTATCGTTGATTTTGAGGAACCACATTTCAGCAGTTGTAAGACACAATCATTGAAAATAGGAGCGTGTAGATAAAATAATGGAAGGTCTCAGTGATTGATGACATGGTAGGTAGCTTGGTAGTTTTCCTTAAATTTGTTTCTCAGTTATGCCTACTGGTGAATGGAGTCTTTTTTTTTTTTTTTTTTTTAACCCTCACCTGAGGACATACTTACTGATTAGAGAGAGGGGAAGAGAGGGAGTGAAAAATGGAGAGAAGTATTGATATGAGAAACATCGATCTGTTGCCTCTCTTACATGCCCCAACCAGCCACCTAGGCCTGTGTCCTGACTGGGAATCAAACCTGTAACCATTTGGTTTGCGGGATGACAACTGAGTCACAGCTTGTCACAGGGCAAGAGGGGTGGTTTATTTATAGCTTATAGAGTTTGCTGTTTTTTATTTTAGGTCTGGAGATCTAAGTAAGGACATCTGCTTATGAAAAAAATTGTATTTCAGTTATCACATTGATTTTTAAAAATTTCGATAGGATAAGGGTGTTTTTTAAACTTACCATTTTTTAACTTTTAGGTGGAAGATGAAACTGTTTTACATAATATTCCTTATATGGGGGATGAAGTTTTAGACCAGGATGGGACTTTCATTGAAGAACTAATAAAAAATTATGATGGAAAAGTACACGGGGATAGAGGTGAGCCATGGGTTTATTCTCTTGGAAAAGGAGCCCAAAGAATTGCGAGAGAATTTGATTTTTCTTTTTTTTAATATATAGATATGGAAAAGATTTTTTAATATTAAAATTAAGTTTTCGGCTGGCTTGGCTCACAAGCCTAAAATTTTCATTGTTTTCCCTATTTAAAAATTGAAGGGCCATGTCTGCCATGTAAAATTTATGCATAGTTGGTTATAACATAAATTAGAATTGTTTGAGTATATGTAGATTTTAAGATTCTTTAGCAGTAAAATTATTAAGAACTAGGGCTCTGCTTGTGCGACGTGGGCTCCAGAAGGCTCCACACTCTTACTGCCTCCCCCAGCAGGCTATTGCAGTACCTGAAATTCTCTGGTGAGAATCCTGGCTTTGGAGTTTCGTGTCCAGGAGATAGTCTGGCAGGAGGGTGATGTGTGTAACGTCATCAGCCATTCTCATCATTAGTGGAAAGCAAGGTCTGCCAGGAACATTGATTTGAATCAGACCAAGGCCACAGTTAGTTTCCGGTGAATTAGGTTATAGTAGAGGCACTGGAAACTTTTGGGGGAGGGATGATTAAAGAGAAAATGACAGGTATTGAAGGCATATTCTGTTCCTAACATTTCCTTTGGCCAGTCCTGGAAGGGGTCTTTTCCCTCTTATTTTAATAATGATGTTACAGTGCTGATTGATGGGCTCTGGCTATTCCCAGATTAGAAAATGCTACACAAACTTTGGTCATTACCACTTTACCCAGTATGTTTATAATATCTGACTTGGTGAATTTCAGAATGTGGGTTTATAAATGATGAAATCTTTGTGGAGTTGGTGAATGCTCTTGGTCAGTACAATGATGACGATGATGACGATGACGGGGATGAGCCTGAGGAGAGAGAAGGGAAACAGAAGGATCTGGAGGAGAACCGAGACGGTATGTCTCTTAGGTTTGTGTGTAGCCATTACAACATTTAAAAAGAAACAACAGAGTGCAAGTGGATCTTACCTTTTTTTTTTTTGTTTGTTTGGTTAAAATCACATTGATAGCAGTATAATCGAAATTAGAGCATTATTTGCAACTTTTCATTCTGCACTTGAGCATCTTTTTTTCCTTTGGGTAGCAAAAGAGTATGTGCTTTTGGGTTTCACTGGGCAGTCATAATCATCATTAGATAACACTGATCATTTCAGTGGACAGGTAGCGTGCTAATCACTTTAATATGCACCATTTCACTTAATCCTCAGAATGCTTTGCAAGGTGGATCTGCTTCATCGTTGAGGAGATAGGTTTAATGCAGTGAAGTAACTCATTTAAGTTTACACTCTTGGGAAGGAACAGCCCAGGACACCGTGGTGCTGGCCATCTCTGATAGCTCCAGGGCTTGTGCTTTTCAAACCCCGCACCCAAACCCAGGGTCCCCAGGCAGAGTCAAGAGTTGGTGAAGACTTGGCAAAGCTCAGTAAGGCAATATAGAAGGATTTGGGGGAAAATTGCAATTTCAAAGAAACATAAATTTTTTATAACAGGCACCTTAGTGATCACGTAGTTCTGTGCCTTCATTTACAGATGCGGAAACAGACCCAGGTGGGATCAGTGACCAGCCAAGGTCACAAAACCAGTTAGTAGCAGAGATGGGATTTGAACCTAAGTTTTTCTGCCTCCCAGTCTGCTTAAAACTTTTTTTTTTTGTCTGATGTACTATTATGCCACAGAGACATGTAATATATAAGAAATGAAACACAAAGTTGATAATTTCTTAGAAGGTGAGGTTTGTTACATATAGTGGTGTGGAGAAAATGAAAGATCGAAAACTTATTTTCATTCTTTTTTTCCTCTTATATTTCCCTGTTTAGATAAAGAAAGCCGCCCACCTCGGAAATTTCCCTCTGACAAAATTTTTGAAGCCATTTCCTCAATGTTTCCAGATAAGGGCACAGCAGAAGAACTAAAGGAAAAGTAAGATTTGCTCTTTCGAGGCCACCTCAGCCTGTCTGGGTGCCGCTCGCCGTGTGGTGTATTGGAGGCGAAACTAATGCAGCTCATGAGCCACTCGCTTCGTCTCACGTTTGCCAAGATACTTGGAGCGACACACACACCTATGGTCCCCTGGCCTCCAGACCTTTGCTTTGGGCACAGCAGACCCACACACCGTGTGCAGTAGTAGTCCCTGTAGAGGGAAGTTTCTCTGGGCACTTGCAGAAATTTTAGTGCCGTTGGTGGTTGACTTTAAGATAAGAACTTTTTTCATAATAGATCTGAATCATATTCCCAATATGTCATGCATAATATTTAATTGGCTCTTCACAATATGGTGGCTGTAGAGTTTTCTTTTGTGCTTTAGGCAAGGTAAACAAAAATAATACATGGAACCTGTTTAGAAACTTTATTTTTAAGACAGTAACTTTCGTTTCCCATTGACTTACATTGTTGGTTTGTGCCAGGTATAAAGAACTCACTGAGCAGCAGCTTCCAGGGGCGCTCCCTCCCGAATGTACCCCGAACATAGACGGGCCAAATGCTAAATCTGTTCAGAGGGAGCAGAGCCTGCACTCATTCCACACGCTCTTCTGCAGGCGATGTTTCAAGTACGACTGCTTCCTGCATCGTAAGTGCAGTTCTTGTGTGTTTTCGTTTTCAGTCTTTGTTGTGGACTTATGTCTTAGGGCAGCTTGAAAATTGCAGTTGTTCATTACAATTAGAATTTATCATTTATTCTTTCGGTTAAGATTGAAAAATGTTAGTACCATTGTCTCGTTATTATTATTATTTTAAAAATCTTCACCCAAGTATATGTTTATTGACTGTAGAGAGAGGCGCGGGGAGAGAGAAACAATGATCAGTTGCCTCTTGTATATGTCCCGACTGAGGATTGAACCCACAACCTAGGTATGTGCCCTGATTGGCTATTGACGCTCCAACCAACCGGGGCACCAGGTCATGGCAGTATCCTGTTATTTTTTAATTTGTTGCTTGAGGGTTCTCCAAAGTCTTTGGCACACTTCGATTTGGACTGCTGTCTCTCACTAACGTGGGATGCACACAGGTCATTGACTTTTCTGTAAGTGCTAACTGAGCAGTTGTTTCACAGTGAAAGTTCCTGTGGACCAGCTGATAGCCCAGGGCAGTGATGTGATATTGATGAACAAATTTTGTTGAAGAAATTGGTTAACAAGATGCTTATATATATTGTTCTCTGTGAGGTGCTAAAATGTTTTTTCTTCTTTTCGTCCTTTAAAAAACCCCTCATTTGAGTACAGGTAAAGCATAAAATGTTCTGAATGGAATTGAAGTGTGGCATATAACAATATCACTGAATTTTCTTGATATTGCGGGAGAATGAGGTTTCTTGGTAACTGGAACTTCTTTAAACACAAATTAAAAAGTACCAACTACCTTTGGGGGACATATTTTGAAAGTATATTTCATACCTTCCAGTTTACTAAACAGAACTTATCTAATATAGGTTCTCTTTTTCCATATTACATTTTAGTGTGATGTTGGCGCTAAGGTAACATGCTGTAGGGGCTTTGGACCCGTGTGAAGTTGTCTTCCCCTGCACGGAATGGCTGCGTGTTGCTTTGTCAGTTTTAGTCCCCGATCCCGCCTTTCCCAGGATTTTCTCCCTCATTCCTGTCACGCATCTTAATGTGAATCAGCCCAGGCAGCTTGTTATCACCTCGCGTTGAGCTTTGCTCTCTCTACCTAGATCTGCTGCAGCTCAGGACTTGCTGCGTGATTTGCATCTTGGTCTGGAAGTAATAATTTCTGTATGTGAAATATTTGTTTTTAGAGAGAGGGGACAGGGTGGGAGAGAGGGAGTGAAACATCTATCACTCACCCCCACCCTGGGACCTGGCCTGCAACCCAGGCCTGTGCCCTGACTGGGAGTCGAACCAGCGACCTTTAGGTTTGGGGAATGATGCCCGACCCACTGAGCAATGACAGCCAAGGCTGTGTGTGTGACATATTAGTGGTTAAATTAGAAAAACTTGACGTAGGTTTTTAGAATTCTTATACCTCACTCCTATCTAGTTTAAATTGGTGGTTTGGTAGTTTTGATAGTCTGTGGCGATTGGGTGTTTGTCGAATGCGTATCTTATTTGGGCTTTGCAGGGTTGTTTTCACACAGCCCTTGAAATAGTTGTTTTGAATTGCATTTAATTGCCCTTTACACATGGTTATTTCATAAAATATGTCCAATTCTTATTAAGAATATTGTAGCCCTGTCCGGGTAGCTCTCAGTTGGTTAGAGCTACCTGATATGCCAAGGTTGTGGGTTTGATCTTGGTTAGGGCACATACAAGAGTCAACCGACGAGTGCATGACAAAGTGGAATAATGCGTCGGTGTTTCTCTTTCTCTAAGATCAACAACAAACACACACATTAAATAAAACAATATTGTAAATTGCATTCATCTGTCACTGTAGGAAAAATACTGAGTGAAATGGTCCCTTCAGTTTGTTGGTTATAGATGTAGCATTTCATGTATGTTTTTGTTGTACAAATGAACCAAGGAAGCAGGATGCTACTTTTAAATATTATGAGTTATTTTATTGTGCTATTCAGATTTGAGTGATTTTGATGAATCTTGACCCTGTTAATTATTTCATTATTCAAGCTGGGGAGAAGGAGAGAGAGCTGTTTCACTCTAAGGAAGCTGGCTTCTGTGGGACCAAAGGGCTGCCCACTGTCAGTGCTGGGCAGCAGGGGCCCTGCCGTTGCGGTGCCTTCCTCTCCCTCCACAGAAGCCCGTCTCCTCGCCGCGCACCCTCCACAAACTCTATAGGTGTAACCGACGCAGTATTTCACACACTGTGTTTTTCTTAGGTAAAATAAACCATTAAGTAAATTATTAAACATATGATAAAGATAGTATTTTGTGCTTTTTTTTTTTTGGTCTACATAATGAGAACATACATTGGGTTGGCCAAAAAGTCCATATGTTTTTTTCTGTAAAATAAAAGACACATTTTTCATTTTCACCAATAACTATTGATTTGGATATTTCGAGTATGTTGGTTATCCTCCTGCATGATGTAACGTTGACTGTTCTCAATGTCTCGATTTGAACGCTATCAACTTCAACTGGTCTACCCAACTGTGGCGCATCGTCCAGCAAGAAATCTCCAGCACGAAACTTCACAAACCACTTTTGACATATTTGATCAGTCACAGCACCCTCTCTGTACATGGCACAAATCTTTTTTTGCGTTTCAGTTGTGTTTTTACCTTTCTTGAAATAATAAAGCATAATGCCGGAAATGTTGCGTATTTTCTTCCATCTTCAATATTAAAATGACTACACAATTCAATTTTGATAAATTAAAAAAAATGCATGTTGATATGACAGCTGTCACAATATATTCTAACAAAATTGTTTCAAATGAAGTTAAGACTAATAAACACTACTAGAGTCATTGTACGGAAAAAAACAAACTTTTTGGACAACCCAGTATATAGTACTTTATAAGCTGTTGTGAAGATAATTTATTACTGTCTGTAAAATACTTAAAATAATACTTGGCTTGTGTTTAGCTATTGTTATTTTTTAAATAGGTTGTCATTCACGTGACTTACATTTCAAAATAGTATTAAAAGGTATCCAGTGGAGTCTCCTTAGTTCTTCTGTATCTTTCTATGGTTTCTTCTGGCAAATACAAATTTATTTTTTTCCTGACTGTCCTATTCAAGTGGTGCCATGTTATTCAGGCCTTTTTCTTTCTTGAGTTAATGTTGTAGGTGTTACTCCTGTCTCAACAGCTGCACAGCCTTCTGCAGTAGAGGCACTATAACCCACTGACCCTACCCTCTAAGGAAGCATTTGGGTTGTTTCGAGGCTTTTTCTGTAACAGTGCTGCAGTGGATAACCTGTGTGTCCCTGTGCATCATTTTGAGCCAAGTTCACCTGATCCACCCTAGATATTATTGGACGACCAGCCATATAGGGGCATGTCACTTTAAAGACCTACCAGTAGAGCCCCGGCTGGGTAGCTGGAGCATCGTTCTATAGAGTGAAGGGTTGTGGGTTCGATTCCCAGTCTGGGCACATACCCAGGCTGTGGGTTCAATCCCTGCTTGGGGCATGTATGAGAAGGCTGCCAATAGATGTTTCTCTCCTATGTCGATGTTTATGTCGATGTTTCTGTCTTTCTCTCTCTCTCTAAAGCAATGAGAAAAAATGTCCTTGGGTGAGGATGAAATGAATAAGTGAATACCAGCAGAGTAAGCGTGCTTATTTCCTCAGATCCTGACAGTAGAATGTGTTGAAAAGCTAATTTTGACTTTTATTGATAAGTTTTTGTGTGTGTGTGTGTGTGTGTGTGTTGTGTAGTTTAATTTGCATTTTTTTCATCCTATATGTTTGAGATTTGTATTTTGTTTTCTTCGGAGTATTTTTATTCTCTGGCTTGTTGATGTTTTTTAAAACCTGGGAGCTCTTTGTGTTGTTGATAGGAAATTAGTTTTTTTTTGAGATGAATTGAAATTTTCTTTGCAGTTTGTTGTTTTGTAAAGTTCCCATGAGCAAAGCTTACAGAAATTCTAAGGGCAGTCGAATTCATCAGCTTGCTTTCCCTGCTCCAGGGTTATAAATGGCGTCCTGCTTGTTCTTTTCTGGTACGTTGCAGGCTTCATTTTTTCCATCCAAATCTTCTACCCATTTGGAATTCTGGTAGAATCCAGTGACCCTCCCCACCTTTAAGGTGACCTGGTTATCTCCATACCAGTGATTGGCAAGTTCTTCTCTCACTACTGTGAGATCCTGTCCTCCTTTCGCTTGGGTCCTGGGGTCTGTTTCTGGTCTTTGTGTTCTGTTCTTACAGCCGGTCTGTCCAGAGGCATTATTCAGAGATCTCCTGCTTTTATTGTTTATTATTTTAAAGTGAATTTGAGAGTTAGTTTGTCTAATTTAAAAAGTCTAGGCAGTATGTTTATTGGAACTTCATTAAGTTTATGAATTACTTAAAGGGAAATTGACATTAAAAAATAAAGAATAAGTTTGTGTCCTCTAATGACCTCAGATTTTCTTCATGTAGCTCTTATATTGGGTTGGCCAAAAAGTTCTGCAATTATTAATGGTGTTTCGCCTTCTTTCCAAACTTGGTAACTTTCCTTTTCTTGCCTAACTGTGTAGGCTTGTATCTTCAGTACACTGTTAATAATGGCGCTAGTAGATAGATTTTCTGTCGTTTTGAAGAAACGTTTCTATCCCTTTTTCCAGGTTTTGAAATTTATTAGTATAAATTTGATTTGCATCTTCTGATTCTTAATTTCAGTGATTATTCTTATTATGTATTTTGTTCTCTTTTTATCCCCTTGAGAGTAAATGGTTTATATATTTTATTTTCAAAATCTGTTTTGTGTATTTCCTCCCCTCAGAATCAGCTACTGTATTAGTTTTACTATTTTTGTATTGATGAATCTGATATTTTATGTTGTCATTCTTTCCATTTTTGTATATATGTTTAACGCAGTGAAGCTAGAGCACTGCTTCAGCTTTTCTCTTGGGTTCTAATATTTGGTATTATTACTGTTGGAGTAATTGTAAGGAATATTTTATATTTTCTCCCTAACTCATTGGTTAAGGGAGAATTTTTAAAACTTTGGGTACAAAGACCTTTTTGGATGTTAACTAATTTTACATTTCTGTGCTGGTTACTGATGTCATCAGGCCTTACTTGTTATTTAGTCATTAGGGGCATCTACCATTTTATCTGAGGAAGATGTTAGAAGTTCCCTATCTCTGACTGCATCTTTTCTGTTAGAGGGTCTTGGATACTTTAATGAACCTTGAAGGGTAAGTGGCTTTGGTTAGCGAACTACTCCCACTTTATATTCCAAGTAACTCTTAGGCTACAGCCCATTTTGTAAATCGGAAACTGATTGTTCTGCACACTTGGAATCATAGTAATTTCTTTATAAAAGCTGCAGCCTAGCCCTGGCCAATGTGACTCAGTTGGAGTATCATCTGGGTAACTGGAAGGTTGTGGGTTCAATTCCCAGCAGGACACATACCTAGGTTGTGGGTTCCATCCTCAACCAGAGCGCGTACACTCCCAGTGTGTATGAGAAGCAACCCGTTGATGCTTCTCTCTCACAACAGTGTTCATCTCTCCCTTCCTCCCTCTCTAAAAACAATGAAAAAATGTCCTTGGGTGAGGATTAAAAAATAAGTAGAAATATAAAGTAAAAAAAAAAGCGCTCCAGCCTAAAATTTACTGTCTGGTATGGCTTTGGTAATACATTTCTGATAGGGGAGGGAGGGAGGGGGGAATTAAGCATAGGAAAATTAACATGGGAAATATAAATGGGTTTGTCTGCATGTACTTATGTGGGACTGAAGTAGAACTTTGAATGGAATATTTTATAAGCTGTCTATTGTCTGAACGACCCACAGAAGAACCCATTTTAAGCATAAACCCAATTTTATAAGTTTGTCCTTTTTGATATTACGTGAAAGTCTGTTTGTTCTTTTTTGGAATGTGTATTAATGTTGACCAAAGAGATTTTAACATTTTAAATGGTTAGAATTTCAAAGAAGGTATTCCAAGTTTATAGCTGGAGGTTGACTTTTTTTAGTATTTCAGCTGTGTAATGGTTAAGGAAGCTCAGACAGGCTTGAGTTCCTATTTGCTGTGTAATTATTGGAGTGACTGAATCTCCCTAACTCTCAGCTTTCCTCATCTGTGAAGTGGGGCTGAGGAGCGTGATGCCTGGGGGTTTTTGTGGGGATTGAAGGAGATAATGCCTAAAGCTGCTTTTTTAGTGTGTTTCGAGCACAGAATCGCTCGCTGTTAGCTGCCGTCGCTTTCCCACGCTCAAGTGTCAGCATTATTTGGTGAGGTGCTTTTTAATAAAAGTCTGATATTTGTAATATACACAAAAGAATTTACACGATTTCAACTGTAAGGATATTCAGTAAGAATTTGCTCTTAATACTAAGTTCTAATCAGAACAGACAAGAGCAGTACTTTGAGCAGAAGTTAATGTGTAAAAGTGACACTTTGTATTGGTCTGGTTGTTGGTCACATGAAAACAAGCTGAAGAAGTAAGGGTTTAAGAGTAGTGGGGCATGGTAGTGACGTCCCAGAGAGGGTCGACCAGCTGCACTCTTTGCCCACGAAGTGAAGAAGGACGAGGGCGGGGCCTGGTCACCCTGCTGCCAAACAGCTGGTTACGTGAGCTGCTGCCTTTGTTCCTGTTCCCTGATTTGTAAAACCCCACTGGAAATAGGTGATGCTAACTTTTGTTCCAGTCCTGATCCTTGGATTCACCAGCTGTGTATTTGCGGCATCACTTATTTGGCGAAACATTTTAAGTTTCTAAGGGGCTACTCGGTATATTTTAGGCGGTTTTCAGTGTTGCCAGTTTTATCTCAAATACAGGTATAGAAATAGCTGGAATTGTGTATGATCCTTTTTACTTCTGCTTGAAAACATTTAGATAGATTTTTCATCAAGATTTTATAGGTTGCTTTTGACATTAAAAGAAACAAACAAAAAGGCCCTGAATATCCACGTTCTCTCTTAATAAAATTGAAAGGTGTCTTGGCTTAATTTTCCTGATAATGGAATTTTCTATAACCTTTTTTTCTGTATTATTTAGCTTGAAATATGTTTTCAAAAAATCCTCACTGGAGGGTATGTTTGTTGATTTGAGAGAGAGTGAGAGGAAGTGGGGGGTGGGGGGAGAGAATTGAACCTGTGGCCTTTTTTGGTGTACGGAACGATGCTCCAACCAAGCGAGTCACCTGGCCAGGGCTTAAAAACTATTTTTCAAGTATAAAGAGGAGTGCCTTGAAATACTAAAATGCATTTTCTTTGACTCATACACAATTCAAGGACCTAGTAAGACCCTTTAGTCAGTATCTTGCCACAGGAAAATACAAATCAGATAAAATAGCTTAAAAAGTGTTTGAAACTTAAGATTCACGTTTTGGTCCACTGACCAGGTGTGAGCACACAGCAATGAAAACTTGAGAGAACTTGTGAACACTGGCTGCCAGTGTACAGAGGTTGAATGCTGGGCATGTCCTGTTCAGAACTGCGCAAGATGTCAACTGCTTTAATTTGGATAAAAACAAGTGATATACTCATGAAACAAGTCATTTAAAAAATATCTGTAAAAGGCCATACTCTCTCCATAGAACTTAAAAGGGGAGTAAAGACAGACTGATGAGGGAAGGGAAAAAAAACCAAACAAGTTAGGTTTTTAAACTAGAAGTTCAAGACTCAAATTCTTTTCGTGTGTATGAGTTTTTCTCCAGAACAGAACCTGATACCATACAACTCATTGAGCCATGGATTCCATTTTGAACAGGTGAGGACCCTGTAATACCAAGACCGCACATGTCGAAGGCTAAGGCCACATCAGCAGCAAGGAATTACATCAGTCTAAAACGAGAGACTGTAATTAGTGAGAGTTGGTACATGTAGTGAGTAAAACGTTTTTGGTAAAATCTGTTTTTAGTCTGTATGACTCCTCTAGCGCATGCTGTTTATAGATTGATGTTTTCACCCTGATTCGGTGACCGTTAAAGGCAAATGTGTGTCTGTAGACAGAAGGATACACACATGGCTCCGGTGAGGACAGCGGCCAGTGTCGGTCTTGAGCCAGAACTCAGGAATGGTGTGCTCATTATATGGTCATACTTATAGTCTCCAACAGAAGACGAGGACAAGTTCAGACTATAAAGGAAAAATTAACATACTTATAATCGAAGGCACTTTATTAAAATACCATCCTCATGACTAGATTCCCTCAGTAGAATTTTAAACAAGTTTATCATTCAGAAAACTATATGTAAAGAATTCCCTCTTCTAGAAATGTCTGGACTATTTTAGATTTCCAGAATACTTTTCAAATAGGCATCTTAATATTTGAAATGTTATTAAAAATACTTTAAGCCTGCCCCGGCTGGGTGGCTCAGTTGTTGGAGTGTCATCCCGTACACCAAATAGGTCGCGTGTTGAATTCCCACAGGGCACATACCTAGGTTTTGGGTTCGATCCCCGGTCAGGGTGCATATGGGAGGCAACCCTTTGATGTTTCTCACTCACTCGCTCTCTCTCGCTGTCTTTCCCTTCCTCATGTCCTTGGGTGAGGATTTTGGAAAAAATTAGTTTTTAATAAGTGGTATTCCATTCTTCTCCCCTACTCGACAGATTGTTGACCTTTAGAAATAAAAAAATCGTAGATGTCAGAATTATTTTGGTAAAAATAGGAAATCTGGTTTCATTGTAGAGGATGTATCACTTGTTTCTATGGAGATATTAATGACTCAAATAAATGTTTATGGTCACAGTTTAGAGTTTATGTGCATCAGTTTTACTTGTGAGGAGAAAAACAAGAAACCGCTAATCGTTCCAGAATGCAGGGTTTGCGCCCTGGTTCCAGTCGGGGGCGGGAGCGCAGGTGCTCTGCAGGGGTCGCTGGAAGCACACAGTGAGAATTCAGTAGGAACTGGAAGCAGAGTTCACGGATGTGAACCACAGTAGCAAGACTGGAATGTATTCATTAACTTTTGCCATTGAAACTGGGGAAAATGAAGAAGTAAATAGTTTATAAAATATCCAAATATTACTATCTTTATCTTGCAGCTTTTCATGCAACCCCCAACACTTACAAGCGGAAGAACACAGAAGCGGCTCTGGACAACAAGCCTTGTGGGCCCCAGTGCTACCAGCACCTGGTAAGCGTGAGTGCCATGCGGGCCGAGGACACTGGAGGGGGACTCCGGACTCGGTGAGGCGTGCGCGGTGTGAGCACCGTGGCTCCCACGCGCTTCTCCTGGCCACGCGGGAGGCAGAGGGTCTCACCCGGGTCGTGTCTCTCACGTACTGCACACTCTAGTCCTTCACTGATCTTGGATTAGTCTTGGTATGTCTGTGTAACCTCTTGAGCAACAGTTAAAGGCTCTTAGGACCAAGGACTCTCACATTACACTGTCCGCAAAGCCCCGTAGCCTGTGCGGCACAGGTAGCCCGCCTGGCCACCTGACCCTCGGCCGCCACGTGCAGCGGTTCTAAGCCTTTCTCCGAACTGCGGGCCCCCACAGTTTGACCCAGGGCACAGCGCCCGCAGCTAGAGAAAAGGTGAAGGGTCAGGGAAATATGAGGTAGAAAAGTAGTTGTTTTTTGTGGGTACTATCTTATTTTTACCATTTCCCCTTTTTGAACCAAGCCACCCCACCTAGGAACTAAGTGGGCATATATTGCCTCTGTCGGATTTTGGACAGAAGATCCATTGAATGGCACCTGCAGAAGGTATCCTACTTTTAAGCAACTTGGTTTTTGTAGAATGAAGTATAAAACTGTTGGCTGCTCTCAAACTCCTCCCTTCTGTTGCCACTAAAAATGGGATTCTCGAGCACTATTATATTTTATTTGGCTCACCTGAAACGTTCCTCTAGTCCTTCTGTAATCCACGCTCTTACCGGTTTTTTTATACTTCTGAGACTGGATGTGGCCCTTTGTAACACAGAATGTAACCCCACAGCCTTGTTCCTCAAGTTTCTGTTGTGTCTTCCTGGGGCTCTGCATCCCCCGTAGAAGGAAAACTGGGTCTTTCCATAGTAAGGCAGGGAGAGGCCAGGCTGAGCGCGTTTACGTGTATTATGTTCTTGTGCACTTTAACTCCGACCCGAGACGCATGCGCTTAGAGACCCTGGGACGGGGAAGTTTGACTCCAGATGCACTTTAAGTATGAGTCTCCTCATAAAATTCACTTTTAAAGAGACTATCTGTTATATAAAGTATATTTTATATTTTAACTTACTAATGAGTTAGTGTATTTCACAAATACAGAAGTGTCTTGCTTGATCTCATGCCGCTCTGGCAATACATAGAACCCAAGTCTGCCTTTCCAAAATTTCCAATCTGTCAGAAGGAGATGGGAAACAAGTGTGTTTAGAGATGCAAATGATTAATTGTGGAAAGCAGATTACCATGTTGAATTTTGACTAACTTGCTTATGCAGTTTTTTTTTTCCTTCTTCACGAAAATGAGTTGTAGAACTCAACCTTGATGTCTCCGTGTTTCACTCCGTAGGAGGGAGCAAAGGAGTTCGCTGCGGCCCTCACTGCCGAGCGGATTAAGACGCCGCCCAAGCGCCCGGGCGGCCGCAGACGAGGGCGGCTTCCCAACAACAGCAGCAGGCCCAGCACCCCCACCATCAACGTGCTGGAGTCCAAGGACACGGACAGCGACAGGGAAGCCGGGGCCGAGACAGGTGGCGAAAACAACGATAAAGAGGAGGAGGAAAAGAAAGACGAAACCTCCAGCTCCTCTGGTGAGGGGGCCTGATAGCTGGGCTCTGCTGCTGTTGGGAAGTTTCATACTGTGAAGACGAAGGGTGTGGTGTAGTGAGTACTTTTCCTGGTTGCTTAGTTCTCAGTAAAATGAGAAATCCAAGACCAGGGCACCCCCTTGAGAAAGGATGCGTGGCTCAGTTCTCACGGCTGTTCTCTGCCCCCACGCCCGCCGTGATGTTTGCCGTGTGGGCTCTTGAGGTTCGACGATGCCATTTATGCCCAGTGTGTCATTTTATCCCTTTCTCAGTCAGGGCACGATGAAGTGCAGACCACTCAGTTCAGTACCTTGATGGTTGCTGGGTCACTTTGGTGGCTTTCCTGACTGGGTTTTAGGTGTCCTCCCGCCCTGTGGCTTAACCACAAAGAACCATAGGACGGCCCATGTGCCTTCCCTGTGGAAGGCGCCCAGGCCCCCGTCCCGTGGGGAGGCTTGGTGCCACCTGCTAGCCTCAGTTTGTCCTCCGACATGATTCACTTCCTGCTTTTTTCTTAAGCACACCCTGAGTTTCCTTCTTTATACACTGCTCTCCAGCTGTCATTTACTGACCAGTGCTGTGCTTGGTTTGTAGAAGCGAATTCTCGGTGTCAAACGCCCATAAAGATGAAGCCGAACAGCGAGCCCCCTGAGAACGTGGAGTGGAGTGGGGCCGAGGCCTCCATGTTCCGGGTCCTCATCGGCACCTACTACGACAACTTCTGTGCCATTGCCAGGTTAATTGGGACCAAAACATGTAGACAGGTGAGCACGTCTGATTGATAGCATCAGAGAGGGGAAAAGATCCTTGTCCAAGCGTGAGAACACTCTCAGTTACTGTTAACTTTCTGTTTATCTCCTGGAAAGGAGGTTGCCGTTTTTACTTTTTCTGAGGGTGAGCCGAGTTCAGCATTTAGCTATTCCAGGCTGGGTGACAATGGACTTAAAAAGCCAGTGAGAATTTAGATTGAACCTTGGGACTCTTGACCACATTGACCATAATGTCATTGGAGCTGCTGTCCCTGCCGGAGGGTCGCGACAGCGGCTGCTCTGCTCTGCGTTGTCCCCAGCACTTGAGCAGTGTCACAGCAGAGACATGGTTTTGGTGGGAATCAGCGTGAGGCGGTGAGTCTGCTCGCCTTGGCGGGCCACACGGCGCCGACTGTGCCTCTCGCCAGGTGTACGAGTTTCGGGTCAAAGAGTCCAGCATCATCGCTCCCGCCCCCGCCGAGGACGTGGATACTCCTCCGAGGAAGAAGAAGAGGAAACACCGGTAAGTCTGCCCGTGGCCACTCAGAGATGCTGCCAGGATGCTGTGGGCTGGAAACGTCCAAGGGCGGCGGCTGGCCTGCACCTTGTCTGTTAATAAAAGAAACCGAACCTGCCTTAAAAATAGGCTGGCGGCATTCCCACAGGCCGCTGCTGGGGTTCATTTCCGTAAGAATACGGCAGCACCAGCAAATCTGGTGTTCAGAGGCATAAAAATTACACTATCCTGCTGCATTTGGTTGACAAACCTGGTAGCTGCTGCAGTAACGGCCGCCCAGACAACTAACTTGCTCTAAGGTGTTTTCCTGAGCATGAATCTCGGCGTGCTGAGGTGAGTGGTGAGCTGTTTTTTCTTTGACGAGCCGGAATCTTCCCGGTGTGTGGTGTCGCATTGGTCATCTTGGTATCCGGTCTCAGGCCGTGGGGATGCCACCTTCCCCAGAGCCTGCGGCTGTGAGCGGTGAGGCGACTTGACTTGTTAAGTGCAGAGCCAGCAGGCAGTGGCTGAGCTGTGAGCTTTAATCCCTTCCCCCCCATTTTTCAGAGAACAGCAGAGGTGGGTGTTGGGTAGAGGAGCATTTAGATTACTCCTCAAAATGTGTGTGCGCTCTTCCGTTTCTGGAATTTAGAACTTGAAGAACTTAGAAGTCTTTCCCATAGAATTTAGGCTTTAATAGTAACTTCTGAATTTTTTGGTTGACTTATTTCGGACCACATAGCTCAACTGGTTGATGAAGGATGTACTGATATGACCCGTGTCAGCATGAACCAGTAGGTAGACACACCCTGCATGTGAAGGCGTGGTGGCCCTCAGTCCTGCCGGGTGTGCTTGTGAAGGGCTTCGCAGTGCACAGCAGGGCCCCGCGGTCACTGCAACCTGGCAAATGTAAGCTGGGGGCTGTGCGACCCTTCTTTCAGTCACTTGGACTGAAGGCACTGCTCTGTGGCTGGCACAGATGGACCTGTTTCAGGAGCTCCTGTGGGGATGTGCTCGCCCTCTGCCTAGCTTCCTGGAGAAGACTGTTTGCTTCTTTGTTTTGCAGGTTGTGGGCTGCACACTGCAGAAAGATACAGCTGAAAAAAGGTCAGCACCTTTCCATTCAACCTGTGAACTCAAAATGTCTGTCATGTGTTTCAGAATAGTGCCTGGGTCTGAGTTTAGGATATTTGGATATATGGGGGTGTCCTGAGCAATGAAGGCAAGTCCCCAGTGGTTGACGGAGGAGCACTCTGGGGACTTGAGATGTGGGGGACGTGTCTTTCCTGGCACTTGGCAACGAGTGGGAGGTGCTTTTGGCCGTTGTTTTTGGATGGGATTGTGGGTCAGGCAGGGGAAGCCCCCTGAACTCCAGGGTAGCGGGAGGAGTATGTTCTCGCTCAGTGGGCGTGCACCCCTCCTGCCTCTGATCGACCTGCACGCTATTGTCTTGATGCAGACGGCTCCTCTAACCACGTTTACAACTACCAGCCCTGTGACCACCCACGGCAGCCTTGTGACAGTTCGTGCCCTTGCGTGATAGCACAGAATTTTTGTGAAAAGTTTTGTCAGTGTAGTTCGGAGTGTAAGTATTTGTTGCTTTGATGCAGTTGCATGAGAGTTAAATGGGCCTTTGGTCAGCCATTTAAAATGGTACCTGAAATTGACACAACGTGGTAGCTCTTGCTGCTCTTCCTTTGGGAAGCCCGCGGAGTTACGGGGCCCCAGAGCCGCCCAGTGCCCGTGTCCAACCAGTGTCTTGGCTGATGCGTGTAACACAGACAAGTTAGGCCAAATGGGATGAAAGCCGTTTTTCTTCGGTGGTTTCAATGAAATTGTAGTAATGCGGGCATGGAAGGTCAGGGGAATCCAGAAATAGCTACCCAGGTACTTTGTGGGCACCAGGGACCGTCGAGTTGGGTGGGTTTGGTGCTCAGAACAAAGGAACTTGTTGTAAGGGTGGTGATCTAACTATTGAATGAAACCGCACACGAAGCTGAAGACACACGGGACGTTTCCTCTCGTGTGTTGTGGGACAGGGCGGCTGCCGGGAGGGCTCCACGCAGTCACATGACGGTAACAACAGAGGCCATCTCTGCAGGTCAGAACCGCTTTCCCGGCTGCCGCTGCAAAGCACAGTGCAACACCAAGCAGTGCCCCTGCTACCTGGCCGTCCGGGAGTGTGACCCCGACCTATGTCTGACGTGTGGAGCTGCTGACCACTGGGACAGCAAGAACGTGTCCTGCAAGAACTGCAGCATCCAGCGGGGCTCTAAGAAGGTATGGCCCAGGCTGAGGGTTGGGGGCACAGCAGGGCCGGGCCAGTGGCCTCGGTCTGTCAGCTGGGGCCAAAAAACGATCACTGAGGGAATGGCGCTGCCACCAACAGGGAGCCCGGGCCTTGCAGCTACCGCCCTGTCCTTTGTAGTGTAGGGGGACCCGGGATGTTCCGAGAGGTGGCTGTTACTGGCTTCAGGTTTGGAGTAAAAGGCGTTTTTTCTTTAGTAGGTGATTTGAATTTTCTTTTTTAGTTAATAGAACTAGTCATTTATATGGTCTCCTTAATGCAAAGAAATGGTGTTCCTATCAGAATAGAGACCCATTCTTTAAGATAATACCCAGTTTTCCCTTTTGTGCAGAGTGAGAGATGATAGTTCCCACAGTAATTTTTGCAGACTTCGTTCTGTTGATAACCTTGAAAACATTACAGCCAGGAACTACATAACTGGGCGCTGCATGCAGGCGATTTTTAATTGTTGTAACCACGATGGTCATTACCGAGCAAAGTTACTAAGCAAAGGAAACAAACATGAACTGGGGAAAGTCAGGGTCTTACTTTTTTGAGGTGGATGGTGCGTTTCTTCAATTAATCATTCTAATAATAATAGCTGGCATTTATTATTCAATACGTAGCAGGCATGGGGCTCATTGCCCTGTGTGTTAACTTGTTAGTCCTCATCAGCCCCGTTTTCTAGGTCAGAGGACCCAGAGTCAGAGGACTTGGAAGGAGCAAGAACCCCTGGCCCCGCTGTCTCCTCCCACTTGGGTCCCCGGCTGCCTGTGATGGGTGGGGGGCACCCGTGCTGCTGGCAGCCCCGCCCCTTCCACTAGGAGTTCTGGTTCTGGCAGTGGCTTGCTTTTTGGCTCTGATGTTTCCAAGTGTTCAGACAGCTTTTCTCTGGGCCGTTAACAGCCATCAAGGTCCCTCTGTCACAGCAATGTGCTAGCTTTGCATGGCACACCCGTGAGGAGCCCTGAAATCCCATCATTCCCCCACGCCGTTATCACTGTGTAGGACCGGCTCCTCCAGTTTGCACAGAAAGCGGGCAGTGCTAGTTTCACCGCCACTCCTTTTCACTTGGAAACCAGGAAGCTGCAGATACTTCCTTACCAGCTGTGTTTCATTCGCTTCACAGCCTCAGTGTTATTAGCTAATTTAGTTTCTGATCAGGGAGGTATTTGAGAAAGGCCCCCTGGCAGGGGAGGCGGGACTGGATTAGAGTAAGGACAGACTGGGAGCTTGGGTGGTCAGGCACCTTTGTAAAGGACTCAGGGAAGTTTGGGATGAGAGCATCATCACGAACCCAGTGTCAAGTGAGGGGTTCATTCCAGACGTACCCTCAAACTAGAAGTGGCCGTGTTCGTCATCTTGGCATCCGCTGAGAACGGAATGCTAGGCTGTCAAGATGTGACACCACCTCCTGGCAGTTCTCCAGGCCGTCTGAGGAGCTGCTGTGGCAGGAGCAGGCGGGCTTCAGCTTCTGCGGGTCTACAGCAGCCAGGGGCCTGGGTGGGAAGTGGAGGGGCTGGTGATAGAGGACATGTGGGGAGGTGTGGAGACAGGCAAATTGGTGTCCTCGTGTGAAATTCACGTTGATAGTGAATCATTAAGGGGGTCAGGGGCTGAAGAAAGGACGGGAGGGGCAGTCGTAGGGGCCCCCATTGGAGGATGGCCATTAGAGGGCCCAGTGCCACCACGGTGGTTGATTTTTTTATGGGGAGGTAGAGATTACATTGTTAATAAAAACCCAGAGTGTTGTTCTTGCAGTTTGTCAGCCCCTTGGGCAAAAGGGGGGATAGGAGCCTCTGAGTTCAGGCTCTGCATTCAGGGCGCTTGGTGGCTGACCGACTGGAGAAGGGCCTGAGGACGCACAGGGAGGTCCCCTTGTCAGCAGGCCCCTGGCTCCCCTTTGCTTGAACGGCTGCACCTTTTTCTCTAGCATCTGCTGCTGGCGCCATCCGATGTGGCAGGCTGGGGCATTTTCATCAAAGACCCTGTCCAGAAAAACGAGTTCATCTCGGAGTACTGTGGGGAGGTAAGGCTGGAGCGGCCCGGCTCCGGGCCGTGCGCTCGTGTGTCGCCACTGTGTTGCGGATTATCCTGGGCACGTCCAGCAGGGCCGGTCAGAAACGAATGAACACAAAACGCCTTTTCCAGGCGAGGCTTCTGCCTCCGGGTTTGGTTTGCTTTGATAACTGGACTGCTTCAGTCCCGGTCACATTTAGCTTTTCTCTGTGGCCAAGCGGGGAATGGAGGTTTGCGATGTAAGAGTCTGTCCTACCTGACACACGACCTCATTCAAGGACCTAGAAGTGAGTGTTGTTTATCTTGGGCCGTTCAGTTGTGGAGCCGGGGAGAAGCCATAGGGCCAGAGTCTGAGCCCCTTACCGCCCCACTGCCCCCCGGCCCCGTTTGAGTTTCTCACTCCGGAGAAAAGGCTCCCGTTAACCGCCTTCTCCAAGCCCAGCTCCTTGGGTGGGGCAGTACCTGGGTCGCGCCACTCTCTGACGGACCAGCTACCTGGGCTGAGTGGGAGAGGAGCTGGCCGGAGTGCCCCGTGGTTGCGTCTCCCCAGCAGTTCCCTCTGCTGGTGAGCGTGAGGTACCCTGATCCTGCACCGTCTTGTCCTTTGTCCTTAGATAATTTCTCAAGATGAAGCTGACAGAAGAGGGAAGGTGTATGATAAGTACATGTGCAGCTTCCTCTTCAACCTGAATAACGGTACGTTAGGAGTCGGGCATGCGGCGTCTGGGTGTGAGCTATGACCAGTTGTTTCCAGAATCATTGTACCTTAGTGTTTGAGCGATCTCAAACTGAAATTGTTCCCTGCATTGTGCTCATTTTTTCTCTTTAGATTTTGTGGTGGACGCAACCCGCAAGGGTAACAAGATTCGTTTTGCAAATCATTCAGTCAATCCAAACTGCTATGCAAAAGGTAGGTGCTTCTGGACTCATGATTCCTGTAGTCGGATGACAGTGGGTCACATAGTAAATCTGCCCCAGCGCTGTGGGTCTGAGTCCCTTCCCGCACTGACCCCTGGTGTGTCTCCTCAGTGATGATGGTGAACGGCGATCACAGGATAGGGATCTTTGCGAAGCGAGCCATCCAGACTGGCGAAGAGCTGTTTTTTGATTACAGGTTGGTAACGGGACACTTGTGGTATAACCCGAGGGCTTTTTCTCTTGCTCTTCGCTGGGTCTTGTGTTGTTAGAGGGACTAATTTTGGGTCACTCTTTGCCTTGGGCATTGGCAGGAGGGAGAGGATACAGTTTCCATTATACAAGCACTGGTTCTTTTAAAAATAGAACAAAAAATGCAGGAAGCCCCATTTTTTACCCTGCTGGTAGCAGCTGGGTGTGGTTGTGCTGCAGTTAGTGTGGCACAACCTGCTGTCCTTGAGGGTGTGCTAGGCTCATCTGTGATGTTTCAGTGCTGGCCAACTTATGGCACTATTGGCTGATGGCCTACCTGGTGACTCTCGGGGTCTCCATGGCAGCCTCAAGAAGCCGAGGACACAGGGCCCCTGGTGTGTTTACAGCGTTGGGCACCAGGCCGGCTGTTTATACCCTTAGGCTCTGGGGGGGTCAGACTGATACACCATCTACTACTTAAATGCAGTTAGATGACAGTCTAGTTAAATCCCATGGCAGAATACACATCCCATTCAGAAGCTCCGGTTTGAGTTCTAAGTTGCCTATAAACCAGGGCCTGTGTGTTGTCACTTTGAGGGCATGATCTAAAAGCAGGGGTGACAGTGCTGAGGACTCACTGGGCAGTGTCCCTTCGTCTGTACTAAGTGGGTGGCTGTGCTCACACTCACCTGGGCTGTGGTCCTGCCTGTCTCCTGTCCTTTCAGATACAGCCAGGCTGATGCCCTGAAGTATGTGGGCATCGAACGAGAGATGGAGATCCCTTGACGTCTGCTACCTCCTCCCCTTCTCCTCCGGAACAGCTGCCTTTAGCTTCAGGACCCTCGAGTACTGTGGGCGATGTAGAGAAAGAGAATGCGGTCTGAAATCCTGAATTTGCAAAGTACTGTAAGAATAATTTATAGTAATGAGTTTAAAAATCAACTTTTTATTATTGCCTTCTCACCAGCTGCAAAGTGTTTTGTACCAGTGAAGTTTTTTGCAATAATGCAGTATGGTACATTTTTCAACTTTGAATAAAGAATACTTGAACTTCTCCCTGTTATTAGTTGGCATCTATCATGAAGCTTCAGAAGATTTTAGAAAAGGACCATGTCCGAGGAGAGAGCAAATTCACATTTAATGCCTTTGGTTTTAGTAGTATTCATTTGCTTAACGACAACATTAAACACGGGGGGCGGGGGGTGGGCAAAAGTAGATTTAAAGTTGTGAGTACACTAACGTTTATTCTCGTATTATTTGTATTACAACTTTATAAACCTTTTGCCCACCCCTGTATACGTGTGACTATGTACTATAAATATACACACGTGATACTGTATATTTTGCTGGTTTATACTTCATATTGACTTAATGACTCACACTAGCTGCACCCTGAGGCCGGGGGCGGAGCCAGGTGGGGGCCCGCTGGCCGGGAGCGTCAGCGGGGCCTCGCTCTCAGCGTGGACCACGGCGCTGGCCTAAGGGCGCCCTGAGAGCCTGCCTCTGGGAGGCTGCTTTAGCACAGGCGCAGCCCTTGGAGACCTTATCTGCCCACGGGAGGTGGTGTCTCCAGCCGAACTGGATTTCTAACTTCCTGAAGGGGATTTTGTGTTTTTTTGTAAAAACCCCTTCTTCAAGTTTCAGGGCAGCCGCATTCTAGCACCTCCCGACACACTGACCCAGACCGTGGGAAACTAGGACCAGCTGAAGTCAGTCTGCGTATGGTTGCTTTTTCTAGTTAGATAAAATTGATTACAGTGTAATATTTAAAACTTACCTTCGGTTCCAATTATGCAAACACTGGCGAGACTGGTTTGTTACATCTGTACCCAACCATAGCAACAGGAGTCCTAAAACAAAGTTGCCACGGAGGTTTGGCAGCAAAAGCATCTGGCCTCACATGCTGGT